>PVJC01002750.1:0-10972 GCA_004026665.1 Murina feae | reverse complement strand
GGCAGCCCCAGGCAGCTGAGCTGGGCTCCTGGGGGGAGGTGTGCTGAGAATGGAGGGAGCCTCCAGTGCCACCCAGTGGCTTGCTGGGATGGGAAGGCGTAGCCTGCAGACAGGTTGGGAATTGTTCTTCCTCCTCACGCTCATCTCATTGTAAGCCTTGGATAGAGAGAGACCTGTGTCCCCAGCTCACAGAATGCCTTTGCAAGAGCTCTTCGCCAGCCTTGAAGCTGGGGGCACAGGCCACTGCTCTGCTCTAGCTGGGACCGCCTCTGTGTCCCAGTCCCCACCCTAGGGTGGAAACTGTGCCAGAGAAAGCCTCTGCCATCGCCCTTCATCCTGCTGGCGGGACAACGACACCTGGTGGGTCTTCAGCGCCATCACAAGGAGAGCCCAGAGGCCCCCAGTGGGCTGAGCATCCCCCAGGATATCTGAGGGGGAGGAGCACGCATCCCCCCTCCCTCCTCGCCCTGCCCCCTTCCTGGCCCGCTGTGTTAGTCCATTCCCCCAGGGGCTAAAACCCATGTGGGCACTGCAGACAGGAGGTAAGTCTTGGTAGGGTTCATTGCCCCATCACACAAGGACTTCCGGGGGCTTGGCCAGGTCGTGATGTCCAGCACTTGGCCACCAGGGTTGGATGAAGATTCCAGAAAGGTCTGGGAGTGACTGGGCTCGGGGTGAGCCCTCAGTTCCGGTGCCCGGCAATGTTTGGTGCAAAGCAGGTTCAGGGCCGAGCTGGAATCCATGGCAGGCCCTGACCTGGGACTGCGCACCGAGGGGGACCCTGGGGTGGACCGGTTCCACACAGTTCCCGCACCTCCCACACCAAGTGCCCGCGCGGCTTGAGAACCACAGAGTGAACGGGAAGGGCTCTGCACGGCTTTGTCACCACCTCTTCCCGTCACGACAAGACTTAGGCAGGGCCACACGGCAACTGAGTGGGATGCAGAGGGCCACGGAGACAGGTCGCTTCCTGCGGACTATGAGGAGCTAGAGCCCAAGTGCATGCCACAGCGTAGGCTTGGCCAGGGACTCAGTGTTAGGCTGCAAGGCCATCGCTTTTATTCGTGCTGATCTCACCAGTGATCCCGGGCAGCGCTTTCCTCCGGTTCTCAAGTCGAGGTGTGCCGGCTTTAGACTGCTGGGGTTGGACTCAGTTTCACAGTATCTGCGTGAGCTTGGCTCCGCACCCTCGCTGTGCCTCAGTTGCCTCATCTGTACAAGGGTTATGCTGCTGCCGACTTCACAGGGTTCCTCTGAGGACTCAGCGAGGTAAGGCAGGGAACGTGCTTGGACCAGCGGTGCCCACTAGATGTTGACCCCTGAGAACCCTTGGCTAACAATTATCACTCCCACCGCAGGGAGCCCTGGGGCCTTCCTGTAGAGGTGGAGGTGAGGGTGGGGTTGAATGTACCCTGATCAGCTCCAGCTATCATATCAACATGCCGCAGACTGGTGGCTTCAACAACAGACGTTTATTTTCTCACAGTTCTGAAGGCTGCAAGTTCAAGATCAGGGTTCCAGCACCCCTTCCTGGGTGCAGACAGCTGCCCAGCAGCCTTCCCGCTGTGTGCTCACATGATCTTTCCTCGGGGCGCATGCTCAGAGAGCTCTCTCGCTTTCCCTCTTCTTCTAAGAACACCAGGCCTATTGGATGAGGGCCCCATCCTTTTGACCTTATTTCACCTGAATTATTTCCTCATGACCCTGTCTCCAAATACAGTTACATTGGGGGTTACGGCTTCAACATATGAACTTGGGGATAACACAGTTCAGTCCATAGCAGGGTGGAGCACGGCGCCAGGAATGCAGATACTGTGGGCCTGGAACCCATCACAGGAAGACGGGGGCTGGTTTCCCAGTCAGCAGCTTGCGTGGGGAAGGACAATTCCAACTTCACAGGCATCAACCTGGCCTGGTGGGCTATCCTTAGTCCCAGGTCTCTGCAATCCCAGTGCCGGACCTCCCACGATGGGGCGAGTATTGGGGGCACAGCCCATGCTGATGTGCATCACGCCCTGAGATCCCCTGCCTCCCACCTCTGGGGAGAGCTGGCTGCAGGCTGTGCCTGACAGATTCCACTTGCCTGTTTCTTGGGATGCCATGTGACTGGGGCAAGGGCATCTTTTTTTTTTTTTAAGGCTGCTATCAAATTTGAGCTTGAAAAGGGTACATGGTAGCACTGGGCCATGGGTTAGGTTAGGAGAGTGCCCTCCACAGGCTGAAGCTAAGAGACTGTCGAAGCATATGGCAGAAGTGATGTGCCTGGATTCTGGGGTTTGCTGGCTCAAGCTGGTAGATTCTGCCCCTCTCATCGTCCTCCTGCTAAGGGCTGTATTTTAGGACTGTTTTGGTTGTAAGTTAAAGAAACCCAAACCAAATGAACGTAAGCAAAAAGGGAATTTACTAATCCACCTAAAGGCATCACCTTCAGGCACAGTTTGATCCAGGGGTTTAAACAATGCCAACAGGGATTTATCTCCCTATTGTCTTACTCTGTATACTGGCTTTATCCTGTGCATGGTCTCTCTGCCTGTGTCAGGAAGTAGACAGCTGATATCCTTAGACTCACATCTTCCCAGCCTAATAAGTGCCTGGAAACATCATTTCTGTCTTTCCTATCTTAGTATCTTAGGGAAGAGTCTTACTCGGCATGCCCGGGACCAAGTCCATTAGTGAACCAATCGGCATAAGGAGGATCCTCTGACGGGGAGACCTGGGCCACTTGCCCACCCCTGTGTTCTTGGAAGAATGTAGGGCAACATGATTGACAACTGCATCAGCACCAACTGGAAAGGGAGAGAAACTCTGCAGGGAATCTCGAGGAGGGGGAGGGGAAGTGAGTTGGATGTGCAAAGCCATGGCTGCCACTCTTCTCAGAGGAGTTTGCCCAGGAGGACTTTCGTCTTCAAGTCAGAATGTCAGTCCAGGAATGTTAAAACTTACCAGCTTCACCCCAACTCACTTGACAAGCGGGAGAGCTGAGGCCAAGGTAAGTGCTTTGCTCAAAGTCATCCTCTGTTCTCCTGCAAAGGCATGACATCATTCCTGGCCTGTCTCTAATTATCCCAGTCAAGAGCCAAGTGCAGTGGCTGAAGGGCGGTCTGAGGATCCCCTCCTCCCCCAGAGGAGCTCAGCCGAGAGCCAGGAGGTGAGGAGGGTATTGCAGGAGGGCTCCCTCCTGCCCTGCCCAAGGCATTGGTCTGCCTGGCTGTTTGCCCTTCTCAGGGTTATAGGCCAAGAGCCCCCACCCATCTCTGCCTGTTGAGGCCAAGGAGACTGCAAATGGCTGTCAGGACCTGAGAAGGTGTGGCTGGCAGACTGGCTAAGGATGAGGAGAGATTACACAATGGCGAAGTAGACCTCACGGGTGTCTGTGTGATTCATCTGAGGGTCTGAAAGTCATGCTAACCTCCAGGGGGAGGAGGTGTGTAGAGTGGGCTTGGAACAGCCTCATAAATTCTGGTCAACATGGGATCCTCAACCAAAATCATTTCAGGTGTCGTTTTTTTTGTTGTTAATCCTCACCCAAGGACATTTTTTCCATTGATTTTTTTTTTTTAAGAGAGAGAGAGTGAAGGGAAGTAGGGGAAGAGGGGGAGGAGGGAGAGAGATAGAGATAGAGATAGAGATAGAGATAGATAGAGATAGATAGATAGGTAGATAGATAGATACATCAATGTGAGAGAGACACATTCATTAGTTGCCTCCCACATGCACCCTGACTGGGGCTGGGGATTGAGCCTGCAACCCAGGTACGTGCCCTTGACTGGGAATTGAACCTGAGACCCTTTGGTCTGTGGGCTGACACTCTAACCACTGAGCAACCCGGCCAGGGCTCATTTTATTTTTTAACAACCCATTTGCACATGTTGTTTTGTAACCTACTCCCCCCCACTTTCATCCAATTATGTATCTTGAACATCTTTTCAGGTTATTAACTAATCTTCTACCAAGAAATGTCAGTGGCTGCCCAGTGTGCTATACATAAACCATGATTTACTTAACCCGTCTATTGATTGCTGGACATTTTGTACCTCATGCTTGACCTTGTTTGAGTCCTGGCTCGCTCCCTAATAGCTGTGTGATGTCAGGAAAGTTGCCTCCTGTTTTGGAGCCTCGGTTTGCTCATCTGTTCATTGAGTCATCTGATGCCCCATGCCCTTGGGCACTGCTTTGAAGATCCCACAGTGCTGTGTGATGCAGTGCTTGGCACAGTTCCTTAGCACATCCCCCAAAGTGTTTTCTCAATGTGAGCCTTTATCCTTTTCCCTGTGTCTCCTTCTTGTTCGGGAGCTCCGGTTCATCCTGGCACCCTGGGAGAGCGCCCCAGGTCCTTCCAGTTCGGTGACTCGCAGTGTGTAAGTCCGCCTCCCGCTGGCAGGCTCTCACTGCCTCCCTGTGGCAGGTACGGGAGCTTATCTCGGACTGGAAACTAGTACTAGGAGCTGCTTCCGTGGCCGCGTTTGGATCAGGTCAGAGCTCGTGGGGAAGCCCTTTGGGGATGGCTGGGATGTGCATTTCCTGGGCCAGCGGGAATGACTGCCCATTCGCTTCTTCCAACGGGAGTGCAAAGGTTGGCTCAGGTCCTGGGCCCATGATGGGTTATGTGTTCCCACCTTGAGGTCCAGGGATGTGACCATCCTGGACAGCAGCCATGGTCCCAGAGCCTCACCCGCCTGCCAAGGGCCATTCTTTCCAGGGCCGCCCCCGGGAGAATGTGTGAAGTCTGAGCCCGCCTGCCCCGGACCAGCTTGAGGAGTCTTGTTTCTCTCACCAGGCCTCCCCCACGGCCAGTTGCTGGCCCCGCTGCTCCCAGCACCCATTTCCACCGCAGAATGAAATGCCCAGGCCCACGCCTGGGTTCCAAAAGAGGCCTCTCAGCCGAGGTATCTGCTTACAACTACTAGAATGCAGGCCCTCAGGAACCCAAGTGGAAAACTGTGTACAGGCCCTGCATACATTTTCTCCCAGGCCTCCCACACTTACTCTCCCAAGCACACCCACTTTCACTCACACACTCACCGCCCCCCGCAACCCCCCCCCCACATATATGAGTGCACACACAGCCACCCTAAACAGGTGCCAGACTGTTTGGTTTGCCTCAAAGCAGTTAATTGAACTCGGCTTAGGTTTTTGGTCTTGGTGAGACCCCTGATGTCAGACCACAGTCCATCTTTTCTAACTGTGACTCAATTTTCTGTACTCCTTGAGGGTGAGAGAGAAGGGGCCTGCTCTGCAAATGAGAAATGAGACAGAGGCCCACCCACCGGACCCCGTCTGACTGTGTGCACCACAGACCGGACTCGGATGAGATAAGACTCTCTCACCTCCTTTTGACCTCATGATAAGCTCCCGGCACTGGATGAGGTGAAGAAAGGCTGTGGGAGAAGTGACCGGGAGGGGAGGCAGGTGCGGCCTTGGGGAGGAGGCAGGATGGCGGATGAGCCTCAAGTACTGAGAGGATCTCATCAGACAAGGCCTCAGCACCCATCCCCCAACACGTTCAGAAATAATATAGAATCTGCCCTGACCGGTTTGGCTCAGTGGATAGAGTGTCGGCCTGCGGACTGAAGGGTCCCAGGTTCGATTCCGGTCAAGGGCATGTACCTGGGTTGCGAGCACATCCCCAGTGGGAGGTGTGCAGAGGGGCAGCTGATCGATGTTTCTCTCTCATTCATCGATGTTTCTGACTCTCTCTCTTCCTTCCTCTCTGTAAAAAAATCAATAAAATATTAAAAAAAAAAGAAATAATATAGAATCAGCGTTGAAACCCTTACAATTGAATTGAACTCGTTAGTGAGGACCTACTGTGGGCCAGGCACTGTCAGAGGATGCTAAAGAGAGGAAACAAGTCCCCTGTGTTCCCTCCTCCCCAGGACGGCACCATCACCCTTTGGGGGATACGTCCCCCCCCACACTTTCTTTCTCAGACAAGCCTTCTGAGCAGCACTTCAAAACGTATGAAGAAGTAGAAAATTGAGTCTCTGAATGGTTTGCCTCAAAACAAGAAAAGTTCTATCGGGACAGTATCCACAAATTACCCAAAAAATGGGGGAAATGTATAGCTAGCGATGGCCATTACTTTGAATAAAGCACTTTTGATGTTTCTCTTGAAATTATCGTATTTTCTTTGGATTACAAAATCCACATCATTAACCGGTTGGTAATTCGTCTGCATTATCAACTGGTTAATGGTGAATCCGAATTATTAACCAGTTAATAGTTAATCTGCATTGTTAGCCAGTTGGTGATTAATCCGCATTATTAACCGGTACACCTAGTACTGCTCTCTGCCACAGGTGACTGGCCTGAGCTGCACTGACAGATGCTGGGCCCTGTCCCTTCACAAGTGGCCTAGGCCCTTGCTCCTTTTTGGTTCTTGGGACTGTTGTTTGACTGCTCCTCACTCTTGTGGAAGCACACTGGCTCTCCAGCAGAGGTGGTTTTGTCTGCCAGGGACATGTGGCCACGTGAGCGACATTTCTGCCAGCATCTGGTGAGTAGGGGGGTGCCAGTGAGCATCCTGCAGTGCACAAGACGGCTTCCCGGCTTCCCGCAGCAAAGACTTAACTGGCCCCAAGGTCATTGTGCTGAGGTGTAGACTCCTGGACCTATCAGCTGTGGCTGCTGCTGTTGTGTCCTCGAGGAGCATCTCTCCCGCTTTCTAATGTGGGATTTCCAACCCATTGTGTGCCTGGCAACTGGTTAATCCAGCTTGCTGACTGGTTCGAAAGGAAGAGTAAAGAGAGGCAGAGGCCGCCCCATGGGCTGCGATGAGTCAAGTGCATGAGCTCTGTGAGCCTGACTTAGCTGGGGGTGGGCTCAGCGGCTCTAACAAAGGCAGGGAGGTGCCAACGACCGGGATCCTTGGCGTTCAAGAGGGGTGTCCAGACGCCAAGAAGAGGCTGGTGCCCGAAGGGCGGCTCCCTCCCTCCGGGGCCTGCTTCTCTTCCTTGGTTTCTGCCTATTCTATTTGGCCATTGGATCCTGGCATCTTTGGCTTCTGCTCCTCAGGGCTTCCGATTCCCAGCCCCCTCCATGCTTCACGCTCCGAGATTTGGCACCTCCTGGCCCTTGCCCTGCAGCCAGGCCGATGGAACAAGAGGCTTCTCTCTTCCTTCTAGGTTTTCCATAATGTGGCAAGGCGAGAGGTTGCACTGGGGACCTCTGGGCTAGCAAGGCTTTGCCACACTTGGGTTGGGGATGCGCCGTATGCGCAATGTGCCAACACTGTTCTTGGCCCGGGCTTGCTGATTCCAAAATGTTAAAGACTTCTTTGGTTGTGAGTGATGGAAATGAACTCTGGCTGAGCTGAGCAAAACAGGAAATTGATTCTATTGGAGAGACCCTGGAGGTATCCCAAGAATTTCAAGATGAGCCTGTCACTGGGTCTCAAGGATGTTCTGAAGCCAGGGTCAGGGGTCCTGTGGGAGCACAGTCCTTCCTCGTTCTGCCCTCTGCTCTCCGCTTTCTGCCTCCCCCTCCCTGTCTGTTGCCCTGCTTTTTGGGATACACACAATTCGGGGGTAGGAAACCCAGTGAAAACAACAGCAGCTGGGTTTCCATGTCCTCCATTCAAAGGAGCAACCAGCCTGGGCTGGAAACTCCTGGTTCTGATTCAAACTTCCTGGGGGAGGACTTCCTTTGTAGGTCTGCAAGTAAAACACCGGGTATCCAGGGTGACATTTATCTTGGTGGCTAAGACAGGACACGGAAAGAGAGCTTGGCAAAGATGCAGAGGGAGAGCCTGTTTTTAAACTTTTTTTGTTAATATTCACCTGAGGATATTTTCCCCCCATTGGTTTGTAGAGAGAGTGGGAAGAAGAAGGGAGGGAGGAGGGAGGAAGAGAGAGAAACATTGATGTGAGAGAGACACGTCGATTGGTTGCTTCCTGCACATGCCCTAACTGGGGCCGGTGATCTAACCTGTAACCCAGGTATGTGCCCTTGATTGGGAATTGAATCCATGACCCTTTGGTCTGAGGGCCAACGCTCTATCCAATGAGCCATGGCAGCTGGGAGGACAGCCCCTGTTTTGAGTGATGATCTGTGAACAGCTGGCCTGGGTTGAAATGAAAGCAGAGACACTCAGTAGGTAAGTCTGTGATGGAGAGGGAGGGGTGGCTAAATCCTCCTCAATGCAACACACTTTCAGGGGAAATTACTATAGCTCCGCTTCCTAAGGAGTTCCCCCTCTGGGGAGGAGGTCAAACAGAAAATGACAGTACTGAGTCGGGCTGCCCAGACAGTGGTTTAGACAGTGCCCTGCGTGAGCCAGGGAGAGGGGGTGGCTAACGCTCAGGTCAGTTAGCTCAGGAAAAGCTAGAGGAGGGCATGGCACTCGAACCGAGCCTTGGAGGACGGAAGAAACATTGGTTGGCTGACTGAGGGAAGGACACGCCTGAGTTCATGGGAAGCCCTGGGAGTATTGGGTGACTGCAATTCAACATCCGTGGGAGGGTTTCTCCTTCCCCTTTTCTCACAGTCCCCTCTCTTCACTGCTCCTCTAGTGGTTTCCTATCGCTGCTGTAGCAAATTACCGCCCATTTAGTGGCTTAAAACAACACACGTTTATCCTCTTACTACTCTGGAGGCCAGAAGTCCGAAATGAGTTTAATGGGGCTAACCTCGAGGGAGGGGATCCATTTGGCTGAAGGGGAATCTACTCCCTTGCCTTTCACAGCTTCTATGGGCCACCTGCATTCCTTGGCTCGTGGCTCCTTCCTCCCTCTTCAAAGTGTATCCTTCCAATTTCCACTTCCATCACCCCATCTCCTCCTCTGTCTTTGACCTTCTTGTCTCCTGCTTCACAGGACCCCCGTGATTACACAAGGCCCACCTGGATCATCCGGGATCATCTCGTCTCCAGATCCTAACCACTCCAGCAAAGTCTCATTTGCCAGGTGAGGTAATAAACTCATGGCTTCTGAGGATTAGGATATAGACATCTTTGGGGGGTGGAGGGGATGGATTGTCTGGCCTGCCAGAGCCTTCTTCACCACCCTTCTCACTTCCCTTCCTGCTGGAGGCAAAGCCACCCCTCCGATTGGATGGCCAGGGGGGACAGCATGACGCTGCTGGGAAGGGCACCTCCTAACTGCGGTGAGGGGCAGCTGGTGCTCCACTTCTGGCTGCCCTGGATTAAGCAGATGGAAAAGATCTTCTCGGGCTGTCATGGCCAGCCAGGCCCTTGTTCCCTGGGGCCTATCATTTCTCCAGCTCTGATTGGAGGGGTTGTGTGGGGTCTAGATTGGAGGAGGCCCCTCCCATTCTGCATCCAGCTCATAGTTAATAAAGCTCATCCTGTGTGCAGGTCCCTGCTCAGCTCCTTCTGGTCTTTTCTTGGTAGGCCAACAGCCCACGAGGAGCAGATGTGAGTGCAGGTTTCCTATATTTGCCACAATCCGGGCTCATGAGAACCCCCCCCCCCCATCCCCGCCCCAAAGGCGTCTGGGAGGTGTGAGACGGGACTACAGTGCCTGGAGCAAGGGAGGTAACCTGCGCCATTGTCCTCCATGCTGTGGAGACACAATGGAGTTCTGTGTTCCATCCCGTGTCCCATCTGGGACTACATTTTAAAAGGAACATTTTAAAGCTGATCCTGGGAGAGTGTCCAGGAGGAGAGGAGATGAGAAACATGTCACTCGATGAGCAATTACAGGAAGTAAGAGAAGAATGAACATTTATTGAGAGTCTATAAACCTTAAGGTATTTTGCATGGAGGTGCTCTACTCACTCCAAAAACCCTTGAGAGAAACACATTCATCCTCTTTAAACAAATGAGCTCCAAGAGCTTAAGACTATCTCCTGAAGTCACACAGGGAAGGAAGGAGCGGGGCTGGACTCGGAGCCTAGGGGACCCCCTTTTCCAGGACCTCCGCTGTGCCGCAGTGCCGCCTCTCCAGAGAAGCTCAACTTTGGAGAAAGCTTTTAGAGCAACTGCTCATTGCCTACCCAAAGCCCATTCTCCCCTTTGTTCTTTAACAATAGCACCATCATTTTATTTGAGGCAGCAATGAGTGAAGATTTAAACAAATAAACAAAAGATATACTTCTTGGCAGTCATCGGAGGCCATGAACCCAACGCTGGCCTGTGTGACACAAACAGAAGTTTGCTGGGTGTTTCTGTGTACGTTTTGTTTCCTTGAACTTTTCCTTTTCTGTCTTCCTGCGTGGAGTAGCCACCTTGCAACTGTGAGGCAACCATAGAGATAAACCCTACCTTTTACGGAGGGTGGAGCAGAAAGTTAGAAAGGATCAGGGACATGGAGGACCTCACAGAGCTGCTATGCCAGCTCTGGGCTGCCAGCCAGGCCTATTGTGATGTCAAGAATTATCTACCGGTGCATTTGGTTAAGCTGCCAAAGTCTGGTTTCTGTTTCATGCAGCTGCACTCGACCTCTGTTAGTAAAAAGGGACACGGCAGCTCTCCTAAAAGGCCTGCAGGACTATCTTGGGAAGTGGGCTTGGACTTTTCTTGTGTTTCTAGGCACTGTGGACGGTACAGGGGAACAGAAACTGTCTCAGTCAGAGGGAGAAAGAACCTTCTGGCTATGCCCTTGGTTCGGCTCAATGGAAAAGTTGACGGTGAGCCAGGACAGTCCTCTCCCATGGGAGAGTTTGAGCAGAAACTGAATGACCCCAACTGGTGCCCGAGAGTGATAAGGTTTGAATCAAACACAGGCTGAACTAGACCGCATGCACATATGTGAGCACATGCGAGGCTCAGCTATGACAGCATCACATGACCTTCCTAATTATGCATCTGCAGGGCTGGGCAGTGGGCTTTTTTCCTGATGCACATGGAAGGGAATAAGCCTCCCTTGATAAAACAAAACAAAACAAAACAAAACAAAACAAAACAACTCCCAGCTCTGGGCTAACCCGAGAAAGAGAATCCCAGAGGCTGAGAAGTCATGGCTGGATGAGATGACCTGGCTGTTCTGACCCCAGGGAAATGAGTCATTCAAAA
>PVJC01002749.1:0-76264 GCA_004026665.1 Murina feae | reverse complement strand
AGCTCGGGGAAGGGTGTGGGGAAAGGTGCAGGGCGTGGTCCAGAGAGAGAGCCGCCCACATCTTCATTTTAGAGATGAGAAAACAAGGGCTTAGTGAAAAGGTAAGTGCCTTTTCCGGGTCACACAGTTACTAATGGAGGGTCAAAGGCAGGAAACAAAATGAAGCCCAATTTCTCTCCAAAAGGAAAAGCTTTCCTGGAAGATGAGTTCATTCCTTGCTGTTAAACTATTCTGACAGCGATAGGACAATACCTTCTTTTCTTGCTGGAGAACCATGGGTTTCCTTTCTGAACACACGTATCTCTCCTCGGAGCTGGGGACAATGATGGCAGTGTGCGGCCACAGTGATGATCTAAGTGAAAGGCGTGTGCGTAAACTCAGGTGTTAGCCAATTAAACAATGTTTGCTGGAAAGAATGAGTCATGTGGTAGAGGATTTTGTAGCATTAAGTAGAAGCAAGCACACAGATATCAGAAAAAGAATATATACCCCAAAAAACCTTTAGCTTGGGAAACATGCTCAAATTTTAACAAGTATGTTTTCTGTTCTTTTTATATTTTATAGAATAAAAAGTGAAAGATAAGATAATAAGACATTAGATAGTTATGAAAAGAAATACTTAGAAACTGACAGATGAAAAAGGTACTAGATAATATAAAGAATGAATCTTTTGAAATGATTATAGGAAAAGCAACTTTGAAGATATTTTAAAAATAATAAGAGTGGTGTTAATACTGCTGATAATAATGGAATTAAAATAAAATAAACGATTAGGGAAAGCTTAAATATTTCTTCCAAGTATTGAGCAATAAGACCAAGATATTCAAACAATGACAGAGAAACACCAGCATTACTGATATGCTAATAGTTAGTGCTCCTGAACACAAGATCAGAACAATTGGAAGATAATAAATATTCAGACATAAATAAAATGGGCTAAGAAATCACTTTAATCTGCAGATTACAAGAGCTCATTTGGCAAACAGCAGAACTAATAGAACAGACCAGTAAATAGATACAACCAGGTAACAGTATAAATCCTCAAAGAAAAAAGATCAAGAAACAAAAGATAAAACTTGATAGCCTATAAAGGAAGAAATCCCAGGCTGACTTTAGACGTCCCCTTTGTAACATAAAATTCCACAGCCACGGCAGCAACACCAATAGAGCTTTGGGTTGTGAGTTAAATATACCTACACACATACAACCAACCAATATGTGACAAGAGATCGAAGAATACTCAATGGATAAAGGCTGTTTGGTATATTCAGTAAACAGTGCTGGGAAAACTGGATATTCACATGCAAAAGAAGGAAACTGGACCCCTATCATACACTGCACTAAAAAATAACTCAAAATAGATTAAAGACAAAGGTAAGACCTGACACTATAAGACTCCTAGAAGAATGCACAGGGGAAAATCTCCTTGACATCCGTCTTGGCAATGCTTTTATGGTTATGACACCCAAAGCACAAATAACAAAAATGAAAACCAACAAGTGAGACTGCATCAAACTACAAAGCTTCTACAGAGCCAAAGAAATGACCAATAAAATGAAGAGGCAACTATAAAACAGAAGAAAATATTTACAAACCACCTATTTGATAAGGAATTGATGTCCAAAAATATAAAAAAAAATTCACGCAACTCGATAGCCAAAAAATAAATAACCATTTAAACTGTCCTAGGACCTGAATAGGCATTTTCCCAAAGAAGATACTCAACTGGCCAACAGGTGCATGAAAAGGCGCTCAACATCACTAACATCAGGAAATGCACATCAAAACCACAATGAGATATCATTTCACATGTGACAGAATGACTACTGAGAAAAAGATGAGAGGAAACAATGTTAGGAAGGAAGCCTTATACATTGCTGGTGGGGTTGTAAATTGGTGCAGCCACTATGGAAAAACGATATGGAAGTTCCTCAAAAGAATAGAACTACCATACAACACAATTTCACATTTTGGTATCTATCTGAAGAAAATGAAATCTCCATCTTCAGTAGAAATATGGACCCCCATGTCCGGCAGCATTGTGTACAGTAGCCAAGACATGAAAACAACCTAAGTGTTGGTTGACAGATGAATGGACAAAGACTAGTTGGTATATATGCACAATGGAATATTACTCAATCATAAAAAAGAAGACTCTCCCATTTATGACAACACAGATAAATGTTGAGTGCAATGTATCAAATAAAATCAGTCAGAGAAAGACAAGTAGTGTGTGATTTCAACTTGTATATGAAATGTACACCCCAAAAAACCACCTCCAAACTCATAGAAATACAGAATAGATTAGTGGTTGCCAGAGGCGGAGGTTAGTGGAAATGGGTGAAGCTCGTCAAAGGGTACAGACTTCTAGTTATAAGATTAATAAGTTATAAAGTATAACACAGTGACTACAGTAAACAATACTATGTTGTATATGTAAAAGTTGCTCAGAGAGTTTTTAAAAGTTCTTAACACACATAAATTACTATGTGAGGGGATGGATACTAAAATTATTATGATAATCATTTTTCAATATATACTTAGTGCTTTGGACACCTTAAGCCTACACGTTCTCTCAGCTTAATCTCCATAAAGGTAAAAAATAGAAAAATGAAAAACCAAATGAGCAAAATTTAAATAAATAAAAGAATTAAGTGTGCAATTCAAAACTCAAGGAAAGAGCGAAGCCAGCAGAGAAAAGCGGGATTGAACTCCACACAGGGCCTTGGACACCCGGCACTCTGGTCTCACCTCCCTGGCTGAGGCTCTCCACTCTCTGTTTTCATATCACTAACAGGAGGGTTGAGAGTGAAGAATTCCTTAGTTCATTAGTCAATTCATCTCCATAAAGTGCTCTGAGGCAAAGCTGATTTCTTCTACTAATAGGAGAAGATTGGCCTTTTCAGAAGGAAGTTATCTGAATGTGTGCCCAAAAATATATATCCTGTCTTTCAATGCTCAGTGGGAGTTACTCTCATTAGTTCCCCTTCTTTATTGCATTTGGATAAAACAGACAAGCTGTCTTGAAGATGATAAACGACTAATAAATTTTAATCGGCTCTTTAGCTCATACACACAAACAGTCATTAAATTCATCCAGAAAACTGTTAGAATCGAAAGCGCTAAAGTTGCAGAATGTGCAGAAATAACCACTTCAAGGAGAAACCAAGATGGCGGCATAGGTGAACACTGGAATTGCGGCCGTGCACAACTATTTTAAAACAACAATGAAAAGAAAAAACGGACACCACTCAGACCCACAGGAAGGCTGGCTGAGTGGAAATTCTACAACTAGAAAGAGACTGAGACTCAGAGAAGGTGCGGAAAGAAAGTGCAGAGGTACAGAGGCATGCGTAAAGGGGCTCGTGGAAAGGGCTTGCAGAAAGGGCTGGCAGCATTTCGTACTAGAGGGAAGCACAAGCTCCAGACAGCTCTGAACTCCAGTTCCAGGCGAGTTTCTGGGGACTCAGAACCATATGGGGAGGAGCTGGACTGTCTGGCACTGTTGGACACTGGGAGAAACTCCAGAGCAGCTTGAGACCTGGTGCCTCTTAGGGCAGGGCTGAGAATCAGCCATAGCTGGTTGCTCCACCCTGTAGACTCCCTAAGACCCCACCCCACCCAAGCTGCACACAAAGCCTTTTGCATATAAAAGGCTGGGAAGCCCCAGGAAGAAGCTAAAAATAACACCCCCTTGGAGATACAAGTACCAGCATACCCAGGGGTCTGAATAGTACAACCCTAAATACAACTCCTCAGATTCACAAGGGACACACTCGGGGCAGAATTCTTGAGCACCAAAGCCTCACTGAAACAACTCTTGCTCCATAAAGGTGTCTCCAGCACAGAAGTTCTCCCACTGTAGACACAGCTTATTCACATAACCAAGTGGCTTGGAGGTCACTTCCTCTCAGTGATCACCCAACACAGAAAGCCACTCTATCAACCCAGGGAAGCAGCCAAAATGCAGAGACAAAGAAACAGATCACAAATGACAGAAATGGAGGAAAGCAAATGACTGGATATAGAGTTCAAAACCACGGTTTTATGGTTTTTCAAGAATTTTCTAGAAACTGCCGATAAATTTAGTGTATTTTGAATGGATCATAAATGTGGAGAAGAGGAAATGAGTTAAAACAAGTGCAAAATTGAAATACTTCCTCTACTCAAATGTTCTGGTAAATGATGTGGTCTTTGTTTTTACAAGCACCTGAGCACCACTATAATCACTGTGGGACAAAAAAAAAAAAAGACAAATTAGGTTTGGACCCTTCCCTGGTACACTGGCAGCCATTGGAGAGAATGCTCCTTTTAAAATGAGCAACTTGTACTGGAGTATGTGTGCAAGTATCACTCACGGATGAGCAGACAGAATCCCTGCCTGAAGCAGCTGGGCGGATTTCATAGGTTTTAAAACAAGACCCAGTGTGGATCTCTGTTGGTGGCTGCTAGAGCATTTGTCATGACATTTCCCACCATCTGTTAGTCCTGGGGGACCTAAAAGGACATCGGCCAGTTTGAAAGCCACAAAAGTATCTTTCTTTCATGTAGCAAGTCCACTTCTATAAGCTGTCCTACATAATAAATGATGCTTACGAGATTCGACTATGAGAGAATATTCATTGCAGATTTGTGTATAATAGCCACCTTTACTTTGGAAAACTATAAACGGCCAACAATATAAAGTATAACACAGTGACTCTAGTAACAACACTATATTGTATATTTGAAAGTTACTCAGAAGTTTATTTTGGAAATTGTTTTGGGAAAAGATAAACAGCCAACAATAATTTACCCACATACACAGCAATCATGTAGGTGCTACTCCCGTGTACGGAGAGTGGGTAGGTGTCAGCCTGCTGAGATAAGGGGCCAGGAGAACAGACCTGGCTCTCTGGAGGAAGCACCCTCAGAGCTGGCGATGGGTGGTCAGATAGACATGCTTGGTCTGAACATCTTTCTCAGTGGGAGAATGAAGGACCCACTATGCCAGAGGCTGCTACTTACCTCTGCTCTCTCATTCTTCCCTAGGACCGTATTCTGACCAACGGGCCCAGGTCAAAAAACAAACAAACAAGCATGCAGGCGAACAAACTCGCTTTTACTTTTGTTGGAGATGACAAGTGAAATGCAAGCAAAACTGAATGGGTTGGAGTCCCAGGAATGCCAGCTCAGAGGAGCACAGGAAGCCGGTGTGGGCCTCTTTGATTCTTCCTCCCATCTTCCTTCCCATTGGCTGGAATTTGGGCCTGATGGCCGGAGTTCCAGCAGCCGCCTTGAACCAAGAGTTGTCTTTACCAAGAGCTAACCTTGAGGCATGACGCGTTTGCACTTCAACTGCACTGGCCTGTCCCCAAACCCACATTTAAATGTCTGGATCCTGGTTATTATCTCAGGATCTTATACCACACCCAGCAGTGGTGTCGCATGTCCCTTACATTTCAAAGGCAATGCCCTCGGACTTACATCTGCAAAGTACTTGAGACTTCACATGTGTTATTGAATAGAGATCATTCTGGTCCATTTTCTGGGCTCTCTTCTTTAAGCTCATAGTATGGCATGAAACGATACTACCTCCTTAGTGAGCAGTGGAAGCTGCTGTGTGTAGAGAGAGTGGAACCTTCTAGAACCCTTTGGTGGCACTGATATTGGTATTTTCAACTTCGTTGTACTGTGAGTTATTTTTCGAGTGGAAGCTTATGGATTTGCCAATGTGTTAAATTTGTTGGAAGAAACATTCGAATATGGGTTTTATATCCCCATAGCAATTACTCCCAAATTGGCTGATGCCTTCGGATAGAGAGCTTACCATTTCTATTGGCAAAATAATGGAAAGGAAGATGCCTCAGGAACTTTGCACACAGCTTCTTCTCTCCCACCTGCACAGTCACTCACCTGTGATGGCCAGCTGGGTCACAAAGAAGGTCATTCTCGACTTCTTCTTCTGCCTCCACGTGGAGAGCAGCACCGTGGAGTTCCCAACGATGGTGAAAGTGAACAGGACCCACAGCGTTATCAGCTGCTCCGTCTGTGGGAAGCAAGCGACATGGATTGCCATGTGAGCACCAGGGTGCCCTGCAGAGCACGAGGCTCAGGCTTCCTGGCTGAAGGTCCTCCTTCTGCTCTCATGTCCCCACTGTCAAACCCTACTCGCAAGAGGCCAAAGACCAAGACCGTTTGCTCTCAGGGAAGAGGATGGTACCGGGGGTGGGGGGTGGGGGCCTCATCTCTGGTCCAGGACTGGATGAAGGAGCTGTAGTATGGCAGCGCAGGCCTGCAAAGTCCTGCGAAAATGCAAGAGAGAGGCTTTCCAAGCTTCCCCTCCATTGCTTTCAGGGACCCTGTTTCATAGGAAGAAGCATTTCGATGCTTTACATCCATTTATTTTTTCAAATCACAGAGCACTGTGTCACGTCCACACATTTTCTCCGCCGGGCAGTGGTGTGGGAGTGGTTTGCTTCCACACAGCCCAGCACTGAGCCAATCTCTGTGGGACTCTTTCTGCCTCAGAGGAAGAAGGCACGAAGTTAAGATGCTGTTTTCCTTCCTGACTCTGTCTTCTCCAGCACTGTCCCTGGCTCTGCCCGGCCACTCACATCCTTCTGCTGGGACAAAGCAGCCGGCCACAGTGCACCTGCAGCAGAAATCTGCTCCCTGGATTGTATAGCGGGGCCCCTGCACCAGCCTCCCCTCGATGATGCTCAGGGACACTCTTCACGTTAATACTTCGCAGCAAGTGCGTCTGTCTGCCCTGCACTCAGAACCTCCGTACCCTCACCTTCTCTGGTCCTCCAACTTTCCAGCAGGTGGCTGGGGGGAGGAAAGGGGGTTCTCATCTCACCTATTTTCTATTTCTCACAGAAAATTGTTTTCAACTAAAATGGCTCTGAAGGCCTTTTGGAGGAGAATTGGAAAGAGGAGACATGATCAAATAAACTCAGGTACTTTTGAACTAGAAGCGACGTTTTTTCCCCCCAGATTGTTCTCTCTTCATGCTATTCTTTGTGGTTCGTTTTTAGGCCACATTTCCAGAAAATAACACCATAGAAGGTAACTGCTTTGTTGATAGAGTGTGTGTGTGTGTGTGTGTGTGTGTGTGTGTCCCACACGCTGCATTGGTGACTATGCAGGCACCAACATTCAGATTCCCAGAATCAGAGTTCTCTCAAATGGATGAGCCCGGTGGCCCCCAGTGGCCATGGAATGGCTGCCGTCTCTAATCCCTTGGACTGAGCAATCCCTGCCCAGCCCTCCAGTCTCTCCAAAGGAGGCCCAGGACTCAGGTGGGCTCTTCTGGGCACATAGTGGCAGACACTGCAAATGTAACCAGCCCAGTGGCTCTGTCGGTGAATGGGAAGCCAGGCCTCAGGAGGCCTGACACTCTGTGCTGGCCTGACCCAGCCTTTTCCTGTAAGCAGCTCTGTTCTTGAAATGGAGACTGTCCACAGGGCAGGCTGCGGAAACCCTGTGAATCCGGCCTAGCATTCTTACCCATGCACTCATGCGCACACACACACACAACGCCCATGGTAATGGGAGGAGTGAAAAGCCATGGGAACTGAGGAAGCAAGTGCAGCGGCGTCTGTGCGCTACAGTCAAGGTGAGCATTTGCTCTACTTGTGAGGAGGCTTTGTCACCATCCTGACTTGGCTCAGATGGTCTGCTACTTGTGAGATGTGTGATACACAGCCGGTAGCCTCTCCCAGCCTACTTTCTCATTTGCAAGACAGAGATCAAAGTAAAATCTGCCTCAGGACACTTTGATGGATAAACACCATGATGGCAATGAGGTTTCTAGATGGTGCCTAAAGCATAGCATACACACAGTAAAAGGTGGTTCATCTTCCTTTGGTTCCTGGGTTGCATATAGGTTTGAGAACATATTTATAAAGAACTCACAACCTTTTCAGAGTGAAGCTCAAATTCACCCTGTTCATCCTGTTTTCTACCGGAATTTCCCCTGAGCCTAATAGGCATCCCCCCTGCAACCCTTCCACTCCCTCCACCGCAGCACAGATGGTGCCCCAACAGGGTTTCAGAACCATTGCAGAAGCTAGTTGAGGATGAAGTGCCCCCTAGTGATCACAGGAGGAAAAGTTCCAGCCAGGTGCTCAGGGTTGAATAGAACAGGGGAAACTGGAAAATTTTCAATGACAAAAGACTGAAGTGTTTTTGACTCAGTTACATGGTTGTGGTTTCATGGCTTATTCGTTTCAACCTCAAGTTGTTGAGGCCTTGCAGTGGCATCAGCTCTCTATAGACCAGAGAATTCCCGCGTGGGACTTAGAGGAATGAATTGACGTGTTTCCTTGGGGATGCTGGGGCTGCCACAGGGCAGATACCAGGAAACTGGCTCTAAGGATTATGTTTCCAAGGCCAAAAGAATGTCCATCAGGATAGGTATTGGGTCTGGGTCACCACTTCCCATAGCAGGTGCTAAGTAAACATCTGCAGGAAGGCTATATGGTCAATGACAAGTGCAAGGGTACTTAGAAGTATCCTAGACAAGGTTATTTCAAATGGGAATGATCATAGGAAATACAGGACATTTAGTCGGGTGACTCTAGTTGGAACTGGATAGGTCAGACTTGTCTGGAGAGGAAGACATGATTTCCTCAAACCTGAGGAATGATGATCTTCCCCAGGAGAGTCTTGGAAACTAGGAGAAAAAAAGGTCTGAAGGATCTTTAACAATCATACGGTGGATGGGAACCAACATTATTTGAGCGACTCCATTAATCTAGCACCCGAGTAATTCAGTTCGCACTGTGTAGTAGGTGATCAATGAATGTTTGTTGCTGATCAATTGTCCTGTGCTGCTCACTGTTTGAGACGCCTTACTTACTGCTCACTTCATCCTCACAACCTGGCCAGTGAGATGTCACTGTCCTCAATCACATGGAGAGGGAGTGGGGCTCAGAGGGGTTCCTAAGCTGGTTGGTACACCTGGTTTATAAGGGATGCAGCTGAAATTGGAATGTTTTTTTTTTTTTTCCGCTTAACTGGAAAGTCTATGCCCTGCTTACAATTTGGGCCCGGAGATGGTGAAGTTGCCTCATTTGCTTTTAATTATCATCATTGTTATTCTGTTATCCTGACTCTGAACTTGTCTGAAGCTGGGCCTCTGGAACTGGGTCGGTTTGTGACTGTTCCCCACACCCCTCCTCCCCCACTGGCTGAGCAAGAGGGTGATGCTCAATGTGTGTTTGAAGGGACTGACCCTGGAGCCGCGTGTGGCTTCCACACCACAGCATCCTGCACGTCACACGAGATGCAGCAACGCCATCTGGTCCAGGGAATCATAGCGCCTTCCATACCCCTTACACTTTCATGGTTCCTTTAAAGATTAGTGTTATTCCTGTGAGGTTGCAGATGAGTATCGCAAACACAGGAGAGAGCAAATGTATCTTCCTTCCCAAGAGAGGAAGTGAAGTCCCAGAAAGGTTACAATGCAGCCTCCGTCCTCAGCGAGCGGGCAGAGCAGCTGTGCTGCCTTGGCACCGGGACCCGGTGCCACCTGTCACTCACAGCACCAGCCTCTGAGGCGGCTCAAAGCCTCACTGATTCCTGGAGGTGGGTTAGAAATATCAAGAGCAAAGGTCTGAAAGCATCTGATTCCACTGAAGATGAGTCACCGGGTAACACAGGCAGCCACGGTGGGAAGCAGGCCCTGCAGGAGCAGATGCAGAGCTTTTTCCATGATTAGACCTGCGCGTGTGATCCCGGCAGAGGCCCGGAGCCCCCCGGGAGGTGATATGTCTGAGCAGGTGGGCACTCTGACTGCTCCGTGTCTTGCCCCACCTGCTGCTTCAGAAGGCACGGCCAGGGGGTAACAACCGGAAATAGCCAAGCAGGCGTCCAGGCAAGGACTGGGCTTGCTCGGAGGGCTCACCTGGCTTCTTCCCACGGCCACCTCCTCCCAGCGAGGCCCCTCTCCAACATCTGCATCTTCACACCCTCCCCAGAACCCCGCTGGGAGACACCCTTGCGGATACAGTTGAATGACTGTCCTCACACCCTCCTCTCGGCATTCCCCTTTTCTAACTGTTTTACTGAGAGCTATGGGAATTCTGTCTTGTCTTTATTTCTAACGTTCAAGTGTAAACAATAGGTAACAAGACATTTTGATGGATTACTATTACAAAAAATTTAAAAAATGATGTAAAGCTACATGGGGATGTGAATGCAAGTTTTCTATTTTGGTAAGGCTTTTCCTATCGTTACAGGCAGGTGGAACAGGGTGTAGTTGGCAGCCTCTGGCCAGGGCTGGTGGGACAAGCAGACGAGGGCTCCTGCGTGAAGAACAGAGAACATGCATGGGATGGAGGTACTGTCAGAGCCTGGCTCTGTCGAGGTTGACAGCAGGACTGTTGACCAAGATGGTTCCAGATAGTTGTGGACCAAGGCATTCTGTGAATTCTCATGAAGTGTACTGGGTGGGGGGGATATGAGGTGGGGGCTCAGCCTGAGCAGAGAGCCTTGGCTTATATCTGTGGAGCAGAGATGATACTCAGGCAGGGGAGGGAGGAACTGTTCTGGAAACCGTGTCCTGTGACCATGATTATACTGGTTTGCATTCTGCATAATTCAACAAGCATTTGTTGAGAATCTAGTAGCAAATTCAAAATACTTTGGGGATGGAAGGAAGGCTAAGATAGGAGCTCACAGTCTGATGGTGGAGGCATATATGGAGACAGAAGTTTTCAATGTGACCTGTGATAATGGAGAATTTGAGAAGAGGCTGGTTCTGGCTGATCCAAAGGTGGATTCTGGAGGAATTAATGTGTGAATTGAGTCTGAAAAAGTGAGTAGAAGTAGCCAAGCAGAGAAGCAGGGCACCTGGCAAAGGTGTGAGTGAAGGCAGAGGGGGCCATCCCTGGTCCTTAGGTGTGTCACGGAGCTAGGCAAGTCTGGTATGTAAGTGAGAACTCGGACCAATGTCCTGGAAACCAGCTATCTCAAAACCGGGGCAAAGTCTACCCTGGCTCTTGGTCCTGAGTTCAAAGAACTTGCTGCCAAGAAGAAAGATTCTTCATCATCGGGAATTTTCTTCAATTGTCTTCATGGCCAGAGTGGCCTTTGCCCTACCTCTCAACGCCATCACCACAGGTGACAGGAGGCAACAGATTTACCTCCTTCAGACTGAGACTGGGGCTGAACGGAAAGCCCTTAGCCGCCTAGCGATTCTCTCTCAGTTTCGTCTCCAGGACATATGAAGTGACTACATCAGCTCTTTCTACTCTGAGCAGAAAGGGTCAGGAGCATCAGGCCTGGAGTATTTCGTCATTGCCACCACGGGTCCCCGTTCATGGCCGCTGGGCGGTGTTAATTCCCATTGCCCAGCTGCCCCTTCAACCACAGTCCAGTGCCTGACACTCGGTTTGCATAACTGTCTGAGTTTACGCCTGGAGATGGCTGGGCTACATTTTCTACAGTCAGCAAGACCGAGAGGCCCAGAGAGAAGCTACATTCAGTTCAGAAAAATAACGTTACAATCTTGTCCACTCGAGTTCATGGCTGGAAACAGTCTGAGAATGTCAGGGTGTTCTGAAGCATTCCTGGATGCCCTCTCTCCCGCTCCCTAGAGAAAACCTCCCCCAGCCAAGCAGCCAGACAGCTTAAGCTCATGTACCCTCAGGGAGAAACCCTCACTCCCCCCACTCAGTTCAGGAGAGAAAGGAGTCAGCTCAGGTTTTCACATGTCCCTCAGAGGACGAGGTCATCCTAATAGTTTCCCCACGACAGAGAAAAAGCTAAGGGACACGGGAGTGTGAGAGGGCACAGCGCTGGGGCAGATGTCAGGAGAAGAGGCTCTGGTTATAGGACTTTATATGGCCACCTCCAAGGTTAGCACAACTGAGAAAGGAAGAGACGACACCTGCTGGGCTTGGGGTTCAGGACGAGAAGGGGGTTGATGAATAGATACCAGGGAATGGCAGCCCTGGGGGTTTTCCCAGCTGTCTGGTGTGAGAGTTGTGTCCGGCTATGACGGCCACGTGGGTAGAGAAGGAACCAGAAGACAACCCACTTGGTTTTCTGCTGCCCAGAATCGGGAGCGAAGAAGTGAAGTTTCACATTCCCGGTAAGGACACAATGATGTAGCCACGACTGAGACAGGGCAGGAAGGACTGTGCCCACCCGAGTCCCTGGAGGGAGCAGGCAGTGCAAACCTGGCCTGGGCCGGATGGGGACCCACACCAAGTGGGGACCGGGGCGCCCACTCCTGAAGGCCAGTGGCACTCTTCCTCTCAGCTGATGCCCACGTGCTCAGATCCCTCCCTCACCCCTGCCTCACACGGGCCCACACTGCAGAGGCGCACCCCTCCAGCTTGCACACCTCCCTAGAGTCAGACAACAGGAAACTCCGCACAGGCCCAAAAACTGTGTAATGACCGAGTGTGCTGTGGATTCACTACGCTATGTGTCTTGCCACCAGATGCGTTAGTCACGCAAAGAGAAACTTAGTTGATAAAGTTTTCCTTTCTCACGACTGGGGTGTACGACTTGGCAACTGCATGGCATCCTCGGGGGGCCAGCCAGCACCTCTGTGCCTTTCTCAGTGACACGGAGTGAAAGTGGGCATGGCGGAGCTTGCCTAGTGTAGAGGATTCGAAGGGGAGTGTCAGGTCTGTGTAGCAGGAACAGGCAGTAAAGAGCAGAGCTTGAATAATGATTTCACTGAGTGTGGCGAGTAGTAATTTCCTTATGAACAGCTGCAGGATTCAGTGGGAGAAACTCAGAATGAACAGACCGAGTGGAAACAATCAGAAGAGGGGAAAAGCACATGATGTGCATGCAAGACCCCTGGTTATACTCGGCAGCAGGTACACGGGAAGCCAAGGGGACCAAGGGCTCCTGGGCCCCAGGCAGGAATCACTGATGTTGTCCTGGGTCCAGGGCAGGAAGGGAGACAAACGAGTCATGGAGGAGGGTTCCAGGGAGCAGGAAGTGGGCAGGGAGGAGCTGAAGTGTCCGTCGTCGCTGAAGGTGAAAACACTGGCACACAGTAGGGAGAGTGAGTTATAAATAAGCCTGGAACCTAAATACAATGACGACAAGCACAGCGCAGTATACTTAAGCTTCTTAAACTGAGCTCTTGCTGTAAGCCCAGTGTGAGATAATGGGACATGGGTTGAACTGGAGTTTGCTTTGGTGATATTAATGGAGGAAGAACAAGTTAGGAAAATGGACAGTAGGACTGCAGGCCGGGAAAATGAGCCAAGGAGGGGAAGGCACTATGGCCAATCACCGTCAAGCACCTGGGAGCCGTCATTTGCATACAAACAACAGTTGGGCTAAGTGTGTGCCATTTATAACTACTCACTATAGGACACTCACAAGACATGGTCATCAGGTGATATCTGGAGATCCAGCAGTCTCGGTTCAGGCTTCTCCCCTCAGCTAAGAACCAGCCATAAAATTGAGCTCACTTGCATTATTTTATAACTTTGGCAATTTACTAACCGCGTCGAGTTTCTCTCCCAGTTACTTTGAATTAATTTTCTCAGCATTAAGAATCAGAGATTTGGGAAGCACTGCTGGCGAATTCCCCGGCAAAGTTAAAGGCTGTTATGAAGAGGCCGTTATTCCATCTCTGACTGACGGCTTTATCTTCAGGTCCCCAGTTTACTTTCTCACGAGACAGGTCCCCCCCTCCTTGCAAATGTCTGGCAGACTCTTGAAGCCCAGGTAATCCTTTTGCTGGGGTTTGGGGCTTGAGGAAGGGAGCTGGATGCAACCTTGAAAGTAGGAGAAACTGGAAGCTGGGAAGGAAGGGCCTGAGTGGAGGACCTTGAACTCAGGGCCTCACAGTGTTAGTCACTTAAAGTTCATGAGCAGGGGTAGGGAAACTTTTTTTTCTGCCAAGGGCTCTTCGGATATTTGTAACATCATTCACGGGCCATACGGAAGGACCAGCTTAAACATTAGCTGCTCTGCTTGGTCGAACATTTAATGGACTCACCCCTATGCCTCGGCAGAGCCAGACCAAATGATCCTGTGGGATGGACGTTCCCCTCTTCTGTGATAGAGGAAGAGGGTGGTGAACTCACTCCTGACCCACTCCTGGACTGGTGAGTAGGTTAGAGCAGTGTGGGGAGCAGGGCAAGAACTTGGGGGTGGCGATGGGAATTGGGAAAAGTAAGATCTCGACAGGGGAAATCTTGTCTTCTGCCAAGAGAGCTGAGGGGTGCAGAGAAGAACCGGAGTGCTCGGTAGGAGACTAAGTTAGAAGACCAGGCATGTAGCTGAGGTAAGACAGCTGAGTCTAGGAACGGCTGCGAGGCAGTGGGTAGGGGTTCCCCAGCTCACCCAGGGACCAGGGTCTCAGTCCATGATGCCCCCACGAATTCCACACCCCACCCGCCGAATCCATAACGTACTTTGGACACATTGGCTTAGAAACGGGATCAGGATGCACGCAGTGCGCCTGCAGAGCAGGCCCTTGGTGTGTGAGCTGGCAGGGGCCAGGTAGGGCCGGGCTGACAGGTGGAGTCGCATTGAACAGACCCCACTGCCATCATGGAGAAAGCAAGTTTTCTGTTGCCCAGCCTGACAGCATGTAGGCAACTGACAGAAACAAAACCTCGCACTTCATTTCTGTAGGAAACGTTCATTGTGTATTCCCAGGACGCCGCTGGGATTCAGAGGAGGAATAAGTCAAGGGGGCTTCATAGAGGAAGCAACCCAACAGGAGCCTTAAAGAGTGAGTAGAACTTAGATAAATACAGATGAAGATGGAAAGCAATTCCAGACGGTAGGATATGCCATGAACTGTGAGAATTAAATGGGATACTTCACAGAAGTCACTTAGAAGGGGTCCTGTCACCAAAGAAGCCCACAGCAAATGAGGTAGATGGGTATGGAGGTTGTTATTCTGCTTTCAATGCTGTTGCCGTTTTTATTTTTATGATATTTTTACTGCTTTTGGTAAAGGCAATGGAGTTTAAAAGCGCACGCTTGGAAGACAGTAAGCAAGCACAATTCTGACTTTCTTCTTGAGACGCCTGTGGGGTCAAAGCATCCCAGTGAAAGAAGGTTTTTATTTTATTTTATTTTATCAGAATTCTTTCTGCATTAGCAGTGCCTCCAAACCGCTCATGCTCCATGGGGGCCACAGAAGAAAGTTACGCTGAGCTGGCCTCTCAGAAACACCACCACGAACCGCGTGGAAGTAAACATCACTGCCTTTAGTCAGGGTCTGCATCTCGCGAAAGCAACATGGCAAGTGGTAAGCTCTGGGCCTGCTCGCTCTCATCCAATAGTCTAGCTGTGTGAGGGCAGACACGTCAATAGGAACGAGACAAAAACCAGGAGATTCCTATTAGTGCTCAGGGACGTTGCTGCACAAACACTAGTGAAGAGTGATGTGTTTGTCCTTGTTGCCAGCCAACATACCCCCCAGGAGCTGTTTAAACGCCTGGCAAGCAGGCTTTCAGCCGAGAGGGATTGTGAGGGAGAAGCGTCACTCTGTGGTCCCACTTAGTTATGTGTTCACTGGTTGATTCTTGTCTGCGCCCTGATCAACCCTGCAACCTTGGCATGCAGGACGACGCTCTAACACACTGAGCTACCCAGCCAGGGCCGGCTGAAAGCGACGATTACCTGAGTCTCAGTGCTATTATCCCTTTTCCAAAGGCCAGTCTCTCTCCGCTGTCGCTGTCGGCTGTCACGGTCTGTAACTATCAAAGCGGAGGTGGAGGCGGCGCTGAAGCAGCCCTGGGCCTCCCAGGGGCACGGCGCCTGCCTCTCCCAGCAGCAGCTTTGGATCGGCGCAGATTTCACCGAAGGGGGGGCCTGCTGGGTCCTTGGTCATTGGCAACACACGCCTGTCTCAGCGTGCATGGGTTTCTGTTGTGGAGCCGGGCAGCCGGCTGTGCATGCCCGCTCTGGGGGGGGAGGGGGGTTGCAGGGCCTGGGCACCGGGCAGCCTGCCAGGTGACTGATGGGCCCTGCTCTGCCTCAGCACATGGACCCCAAGGAGCCGGGCTGGCTCTAGGGACAGCTCCTGATGAAGGGTTTATTCTGAGGGTCGGTGCAGAGGCATGGCTCCTGGGGGAGAGGTGGGTGTTCCAGGCATGCTTCCTGGTTGGGTAAAAATCACATCATTTCCAGAACACCAAGGGGCTTTTCCAATGAACCGCTGAACTTGTCGTGGAGTATTTTCCTTTGGGGGACAAAGGACCAGTCTGAGGCCCAGGGATTAGTGTAGTGACGGAAGGCACCAACACAGGGGCAGCGGGTGAAATAACCTGACACCCCAGGCATCCCGCCCAGCAAGCAGGAGGCTCTGGTTTTCCAGACTCCCGAGGGGTCCACACCACAGCGTGTTGTCAGAGGGGGAACAGGGTTACCTTCGTGAGAATCACGTCCTCCACGTGGCCCTCGGCTACTTTCAAGAGGAGACTCACCATAGTCGCATTCCTTTGCTCCTTCTGAGGACACCTGTTGCTAGGAGTCACAGCACCTGCTGAGGTCAGGCAGCTTACTGCTGCTCGGAGCAAAGGATCAACCAAGTGTGGGCCTTCCCAGGGGGGAGGTGCGGTCACCCCTCTGCTGTTCCCAGCAAAACATTCACGGCACTGACCCTTACAAGACATGCATTTCAAACACAACTGAAGGATTCATTAAATGTACTTTCACCCGAGGAAAGGAGAGAAAATTTTTAAAATCATCCACTCATATGCACACATTTTCAGCAGCAGCGACAGCAGGAGGAAAAAAGGCCCCTATTCATAAAAAACAACAACACAGGTCCTCGCAGGGTCTACAGAAATTGTTGCTGTAGCTCGTCAGTTTGGTTTCTCTCATTCTGTTAAGTAAAGAGAAGAAACTGCCCCCCCCCCAACACTGGCTGTTTCCACTGGGGTCTCCTAGATTCCGCTTGTCCCCTTCTTTCCATCAGCGCGGAGGGTGGAGGGCAGGACACTCACCTTGAAGGAGGAGTAGAAGGAACCCCACTCCTCTTCTTCCATCACTTCCGTGGAAGTTGTGGGGAAGCAGACGCCCGCGTGGGAATCCGGGGTCTGTGTGGTCCTGCTGGAGTTGGGGCTGCCCTCTGTGAGGTTGGCTGGCATGGCTCAGGGGCCCCAGAGCCAGGAAGAGAGCTTAGGTCCTCCTGCGAGCCGGCAGCAGCCGCACCTCCCCGGCCGCACAGGCTGTGGCGGGAGCTGCGCTGAGCAGAGGCGCAGAGCCCTCGGAGCCCACTTCATTGAAGAGCTGGCTGACGGCAGGGCGCATCCACGTGCTGCTCTCTCTTCTCAGCAGCCACGATCGGGGGCGCTGCAAGCCTCAGCTCCTACAGCCCACCCAGGGCCAGGCCTGGCCCCTGCAGCGGCCCCCGGGACAGGCCTCCCTGCCCACCTGTGCCTTCCTTCCCGAAGGGACCCCTGCCACACACCCTTTTGCAACAATTTTAGCCACAGAGGAAGTGACACCGATCACAGGTTGATTAATTCAGATCATGTTTGCCCTTCTGAAATCCGATCGTAATTATGCATTTGCTTCTGCTGAGGTTGCCTTCTGACTTACAATCGTCACCCAGACATTCCCCCGTAGCCTGCGTGTCATTTCAGTGAACAGGCACACGTTTGTTTCTTGCACCCACCCTTCCCCCCAGGCTTGCACAGGGCAGCTCTTTGGAAAGCCTGGGTCTGTGTTTGTCAATAATCCACGTCCCTCGTGATGACTGGGATTGGTGCCTGGGAAGTCCTCTCAGCGCCTCAGTGTTCCTTCATTGATACACAACCACTCTGTCAGGTAGGCAGCACGTGCGTCTGTACATTGTCATTTTACACCAGCAAAGTCTGAGAGGTGGAGTGACTTGTTCAAGACCCCACAGCTGTGGATGGAAATGAGATGCTAGCCCATGTCTTCCAAAATCCCTAGACGGGGGTGCTTTTACTGTAACACACGCTGAGTTGCACCAAATCCTACATGCCTGTCCTGGCATGAAGTTACCCTGAGTAAGGGTGCTGGGCCAGCTGGGAAACAATAGGAAATCCGATAACAACCAAGCATCATCCTGCCACGGACACAGCAAGCATGCGGTGAGCCAAACACCCACAATCAGGGGTGAACGCCACCTGGGAAGAGGCAGCAGGTGTGATGATCATGAGACCGTAGCCCTCATAAGGGCTCCTGGGGAAGCTTTAGCATAACCCTGGAGCCCAGGACGCATACGGTGTTCTCTAGATGTTAAGTCTACAATGAAGGGGCAGCAAAGAGGAGGAAGTTGTGCAGAAAAAAGTGTGAGCTGTAGGCTCTTAAGAGAAAGGGTCAAAGCAGCAGAGAACGAAATGAGCAAAAAATAGTCCCACTGGCAAATGAATGTGAAAAGATGCTCAATAATACAAATCAAGGGAAAACAACTTAAAACAATAGGGCAGAATTCCTACCCACCCGTGTAGCAAAACAAGGGTGTGACCCCACCAAGGATAACAAGGATGACAAGAAATGGGTACACTTTTTCACTCCTGGTGTGAGAGTTAGTTCCATGGTCCTTTGCTGAGCCATTTGGTGGGATTGGTAAAGATGAAATTATCTGTTCTACAAGGAATGCATCACTCCATTTTTCGATGATGGTAATTCCCATCTCTTTACCTGGGTTATTTATATACAATTTAGAAAGATGCATTGCACTGCACGCTGAAAATGCGAGTGCTTTTTTTGTAAGTATGATTTACTTCAATACAAATTTGAAAACAAGATCTGTGAGTTACTTCTGGGAGAGGACAGATGCTGGTTAAATCATATTGTGATGAGGGTGGAGAGAGAAGACCTGGTAGATGCCATGGACGGGGAATAGGTGGAGAGAGAGCTTTCTGAATGTGTAGCTTTCTTCCTACCCATGGTCCAGATGGTCACTTCTTGACCTGTGGCTGCCCAGGAGAAACATGTATGTCTGTGTACAAGGAAACACACAGTTGCCTTTGCAACATCCATAGTTCAGAAACAAATCAGAGATAATTCAAATATTTATGGTGACAGTATCAACAAATCGCTCCCAGCTGGAAACTGCCCACATGCCCATCAACAGTAGGCTGGATGAAGACATTTCCATGTGGTCACACAATGAAATAGTGTGAGAAGAATGATCTGCAGCAAATATAACATGAAACTCATAAATGTAATATTAAATAAAATAATCCATATTTTTCGTTGACATAAAGTATCACTAAATATGTGTGTATATATATATGCATATGTATATATGCACATACAGCTATACTAGTAAAAGCCTAGGTGGCCTTTGTTGTGCAATGTCATCACAAGATGGCCGCCACAAGATGGCCACGCACACAGTGGAGGCGGGGCCCGGTGGCTCCTCCACATGGTGAGACCTGGAGGTCCCGTGGCTCTGTGCGGTGCAGAGGAAGCCATGCCTGGTGTCTCATCGCCTCTCGTGGAAGAGGTGGGTTGTGGCAGGGGAGAGCAGTTGTGGGTGATCAGGCCAGCAGGGAAGGGCAGTTGGGGGCAATCGGGTTGGCAGGGGAGCAGTTAGACATCAATCAGGGTGGCAGGGGAGTGGTTAGGGGCAATCAGGCAGGCAGCCAGGTGAGCAGTTAGGAGCCAGCAGTCCCAGATTGTGAGAGATTGGTAAAGATGAAAGATAATTTTTCATCTTTACCAAGGGGTCCCAGATTGGAGAGGGTGCAGGCAGGGCTGAGGGACACTCCCCCCACCCCCGCATGAATTTTGTGCACTGGGTCACTAGTACATGTATATTTTTTCATACCTATTCACTGTGGAATACTATACAGCACTTTAAAGGAAGGGTTGCAGACAAGATGGCAAACTAACATAATGTGGCAGTTACTTTATGTATCAACTAGACTGGGCAGCAAGGTGCCTGAACGTCTGCTCAGACATTATTCTCCGAATGTCCTTGAGGATGTTTCTGGGTGAGGATGTTTCTGAGTGAGATCTATCATCTATCTATCTATCATCCATCCATCCATCCATCCATCCATCCATCCATCCATCCATCCATTCCATTGGTTATGTTTCTCTGGAGAACTGCAAATAATGCATGTGGCATCTAGCTCCTCACCTGAATTCATCCCTAGAAATTCCACAAAAATGAGAGGGGAATTGATGTATCACAGGACATAGAGTGAAGCCATGAGAGATGCCTGGGAGACACAGTGTGCTGGTGGGGACGTGTAGGAGGAGGCCGCAGTGATGTCAGTTGGCACTCGTGCTTTGGACAATGTCTTGGCAGAATTATCTAAGGCTGAGCATATGTATATTCTACGATACAGCAGCTTCGCTGCCAGATGAACAGAGCGCTTCTGCTTGGAAATGCTCCCAGCTGGACACTCCGAAGTGCTCACTCACAGTGAAGCAGGTGAAGAGCGTGTGGCATGTTCAAATGAGGCAAAACATACACTGATGAGGATGAATGGTCTGTGGAAATCTCCCAGTCAGACATTTTGAATGATAAAAGAGTTAGACACAAAAGAATGTGTGGTGTTTGATTTCATTTATGTAAAATGAAAGCTAAGAAACCCTTAGGTGAGTAGCGCCTGGAATGGGCTTACATTTTACGTCATTTGTGTAGGTTTTGTTTGTCTGCTCTGGTTTCACACTGGCTAAAGTCGTTCACTTCAAGGTCCCTGATCTCTGCGTTCCTTCTAGAAACTGGGGGCTCTCAGAGTCCTGCGTAGGACAGGCTCCCTGCTCTCCAGGTCCGGCCTTCTCGTCCTGTCTGTGCCCTAGAATAACCCGCTGTGCTTCTCGAGAATCCTGGTGCTGGGGTCTCAGCCCAAAGGTTCAGAATAGGGTCTGCTGGGAGGCAGCCTGGCCACTGGGAGTTTTTGAAGCTCCTCCAGTGATTCTAATGAACATCCAGGGGCGAGAACCCCTGTCCTGGAGATCAGCCATCTCGAGGTTGCTACTCCCAGGCTGCCATGTCTGTTGCCTGCCTGAGGCCTTCCTTCGGGGGCCACTGCCAGCCCCGAGGGCTGCTCCTGGCCCTCCATGGCCCACAGGGAGCCCTGCATTGCCCTGGCCTCTCCTTCCTCAGGGCGCAGTTTGAGTCACCGGGCATGCGTAGTACCAGCAAGCAGAGTGGGAGGGAACTTTCCCGTTTCTTTATTTGGGGGCCAATAGGCTAGCTACTCTCTCTCAGCATCAGGACGCCCTAGTTAACCTCGAGTTTGGAGACTTCCAGACAACCCGTCGGATCACCTTTCAGGATGCTGTGTTCCTGAAACACCATCCATCTGCCAGAGCCTGGAGGGAGCCTTCCAGGTAAGGGAGGGAGTGTGGGTGATGAGGGTCCAGGACAGGCTCTGCTCTTGGGGTGGCTCCAGAGCTCATTCTGACTTCCTGACCTGGAGTGGGGGATGGGGGGTGGGCACGATGGCATGATGAATGCCTGCCCATTAATGTCAGAGCCCCCCCTTCCTTTCTCCTTAGACTAGAGTGATGGCTGTGTTAGGAATATGTGTTGATTGTTCTGGGCTCTTCCTCGAGTCTCCAAATTCCTGATGTGCAGATGCTTCCCCTTTCCTTGCGCATGTCCTCTGACAACATGGACCTCAGCGCGGTGAACCATATCTTTGTGTTGGGAACAGCTCACTGCGACGAGCCATGGTTCCCCACGTGGCTCGGATGAGACTCATGGGTGCCCCTCCCCTTGCAACGATTCTCCCAAACAGCAGAGTCCCTAGCGGTTTGTAGACACGGCCACCCTGTTCGCAGACTCGTGTTGTACTGAACTGAAAAATGGTATTGGTGGTTGTGAAAAAAAACATTTAAGCAGGTGCTGTGGAGGAACAGATGATGTTGGTTTCCGTGGGCAAGTTCATGGTTCGGTTGGAGAAAACAGGCAGACATGTTCCAGGTTAAATGGCTGCAGGTTAAATCACAAAAGCCGCGGGTGGCTCCGGCTGCTGAGTGTGATTCATCTCTGAGTGAGTCGTCAAGAGAATTCACGTTCTCAGACCAGAGGAGGCACAGGTCATAGTTTTGAAGTTCAAGTGTAGGTTTGGTGCTTTGGATACCTTTGAACGAAGCACACCGTGTGGAGAATGGCAAGGGAGGGTGGGTTTAGGACACAGGAAGCCAAGCTCCTCTGGGCGACTTGGCCTTCAGACCCCCGGTGTCGCCCCTGCCTGTAGAGATGAACTCTCAGGCGCTAGTCGACCCTCCACCACCCACGAGTTCTCGCTCAAAGGAACGAGCTGGCCCTAGGCTCCTGCTAGTCATCGCGTCTCACGTGGTGCCTAAGTCAGATACATCACAGCTGCCGCACCTGGGCCGCTCTGTGTCCCTTTGAGAATCAATGTAGAGATGGGTTGGTTAGAGGAGCTTTAATTATGCAGGTGGAAGCAGAAAGGGATATGGGAGAGAGGGAAGGGGTGCTTGACAGCAGTGGCAGCATTTAATTCCTAGAATGTTAGTTTAAAGTGGCAGCAGGATGATTCCCCGTGTTAAAGGTGCAGAGAGCTCTTGGTAAAGGAGAACTTCTCAATTAGAGAAACACAATTAGAAACAATCATTAACTTCCACGCCCGTTAACTTTCCGTGGTCCCTTTATTGTTGGCCTGCTTTCTGATGTGGTGGGAGGACGCTAAATCATTAGTGTGAAACAACGGTAGCCTGTGAGAGAACACAGCTTCGAAGGCAGAGGGAAATCCTTGGGACTCCGGAGAAAAGCTAAGTGCAGTATTACATCTGGTAATTGCTTGCTCTACTAGGTACAAGGGGTTACACGTGTTTTGGTGATATACGAGGCATATTCCCGAAAGAAATGAAATGCAGTGTTCCATTTTAGAGAGGACACGAGAAGAAATATGATTTAGTGGCCCGTGCTTTTAGAAGTGCATTGTTCTAGTTTTAGCAGTAAAACTTTCCTATGCTAAGTAACCACCGGAACATGCAAAGACAGAAGGTATATTAACTGCTACCTTACTCCTCAGTCCCCGGATGAGATAGCTTATGCACTCGGCTTTGCATTCTGTTTTTTTAAGTTCATACATTGTAGGTTTTTACATCGAGAAATAGGATGGTTATTTCTCACGTCTCTCTACAATGCTTTTAGGTAATGTTGCCACTGTTTATTCAATCATCCACATGGAACTGAGATTTAAGTTGTCTGGTTTTTCAAACACCAAGCATTGAACATTCATCTCTGAGCACTTATCTGGTCATTTCCTCAAAAGATTTTCTTGAGGTACAGTTGCTGCTACTGTTGCTTATCTATACCTTTTTTCCATTGTCTTAGTTTTGCTGTCCTTTATATGACCTCTTGAATTACATGCTTCAGATGTACTTCCATTCGCTCATGGTTAAGGCAATGAATTTTCCTCTGAATATATTTTTTAGCAGTGTCCTCTAGATTCTGATGCATAGTATTCTTTTTTCATTATGTCCTCCAATATATTGTAATGTGTGTTTTAATTTCTTTTTGGACTGAAGATGTACTTGTGGGTGGTTTCCAAATGTTGATATTTGTGTTCAATGCAATTTTATATTTGTATTTATTTCTTGAATTATGTTTTGATGACAAGATCTATATTTTGAAGTATTTTTAAAATTTTCATATAATTTTTTTTTTAGAAAACCATGAAATTTCCTTTACAAAATGATTAACTAATCACACACACAAATGCTTTCATATGCTAAGGGATCAAGGCACCCTTATGAATTTTACTGTATTTTATAGAACTTCAATTTCCTGACCTATCAGTTGTTGTCCACATACTTTTTTCAAGAACTCAGACAAGTTTGTTTACGTTTTATATTATCATTGGAATCCTATAAGTTTCGCCTTGTATTTCCTACAGAGTCTCAGATCTTTTTAAAGGAGCTCCCCCTCCAGTACCTTCCACTTCTGTTTTCTGTTTCATTGGTTATATGGCCTCTCCTACTGAATGACAATTGAGTCAGTAAAATAGAAGGTTTCATCATCATCATCATCATCGATAAATAGGGAGTAAATTGGAAATTTTCAGGAGAAAGTGGGAGTCATGGATGAGCCTCATTTCTCAGCTCGGTAGTTTTCTTTAGAAAATTAAAACATAGAGGAATTGATGTATAACACAGATCAGGATATATAAGGAGTTCCATGGAAAGTAAGACAAGCAAGACCTTTGAAAGAAATAAACCAACTGACTTAAAAGGATATTTACCCATATTTGATTATCCACATCAGTTAAATCTCCAAGTTAAAAAAATTATGTGAAAAAGATGGGATGTGTTTGTAATAATAACACATGTCAAACATTTGAGCTGCTTAGAACATTTTGAAGAACTACAAATTATTAAACATAGAACATAATCATATATCTATTGTAGTTAAACACCACATGTTACGTTTAATCTCCTCATTGTGTTTTGGTTATTTACTCTAATGGGACTGCCCCCTCCCCATTTTCTATTGAGGTAATGGGACTTTAATTGTTAACCATGTGTAACCATTCTCTAGATCCATAGTGCCCCAAGTTTCTCATTACAATGAAAATATTTTTGGGAGAGAATAAGTCAAATGGTACATATGTACTTGGTACCTATTTTAAGACATTTAAGAATGATTGGAAGGGCAACTTATCTCTCAGAATCCTATTGGAATGTAGAGTCCACTTTATCTTTCATTTGTAGTCTGGAGTCTAGGATAAGGGGACCAGACGTCGTACTTTTGGTGGGACAGTCCCGATTTTTAACAATTTGTTTTAAAACAGTTCCGACTACTCTTTGTAATATTGTTTTAAAACAGTTCCGACTACTCTTTGTAATATTTTAAGTAATAATAAAAAAAAAAGAAAAAGAAAAAAGAAAAGAACCTCCCTGGTCAATGGTGTACCGCTTTAAATCTGGTCACCTTAGGGATCCTTCCTGGAACAGAGAGGGCTGGGAGGGAGCAGGGTGGAGCTTTCACATACATGGACGTACTTCTGGTCATACATTCACTATGCTAACACATAAATAGAGGCTACAAATAGAAAGAATTTTTTTCCAATTCATAATTCCCATTTTTTCGGATTCTCAGGACTGAGCCAGATGGCAGATGAATTCTCTAATCAGGTCTAGAACTGAAAAGGAAAAGAGAACATAACTGCATTTTTGGAGGTACACCACTTTGCTTCTGAGAAGTTTGTGTGCCAAGAAAACTTTAACAGGGAAATAATTTAAGTCTTTTAAAAGATAGGAACAATTGTAGTTGTGTTTTCTTTGTCTGCATAAGACTTTTTGAAACAGATACAATGCCTCATCAAAGCTCTAACTACACAGCCAGGAAGATGAGCAGGCCACAGGCACGGAAATTCTGTTAGAACAGCGATTGCAATAACAGCTTCACCCAGTGCCGTATTATGAACATCATCAGCATCCTGGCTTCAGGACTAAAACGTGCTTCACATGGAAATCCACGGCTGGATGAGGATGTCTGTTAAATAACTCACACAGAGCTGAGTAAAGAGGGGCAGCTCCTAGATGGAGCTAACTTAGCACTTCCTTTCGCTTCTTTCTGTCTGCTTAGGTGTTTGCAACGATTCCCACACTGTCTTTCTGAGTCTTTGAGCCCATGCTCTGATGACTGTCCTTCCATTTTTATCTCTACCCAGCAGAGGGAGTGACAAATAATAACCATCTCCTTTATCCAATCGGATATTTTTATGGAGATCTTAGAGTTAGGATAAGGTGACCAGACATTCCACTTTTGGTGGGACAGTCCTGATTTTTAACAATTTGTCCCGCGTTCTGCGGCATTTTAAAAAAGTCCCGATTACTCTTTGTAATATTTTAAGAAATAATAAAAAAAAAGAAAAAAAAGACCCCCTCCCCCCCCGCTGTCAATGGTGTACCACTTTAAATCTGGTCACCTTAGCGAGGAAAAATAGGATGTCAACCAACTGTCCAATTATGAGAAGACAAATAGTTGTGTTAGTATAGTTTAATATGTATTTAGGATAAGGGTTGGACTCTGAATATGAAGGTGAGGAACTTCTTTAACCAATTAATTTCATGTTTAGAGGAGTCACCCCAGTACCAGTCAGGCAGCACCCCCTCCTTACCTGTAATCCTGGGGTAACAGCGTGTACCCTTCACTGTCATTGGGAAGATTGCCTTTGATAATCAAGGGGAAGGTGGGCTGCCCAGTAGACTTTGTATCCATGTGGTCTCCACTGAAGACATTCAATTGATGTTTTCTCAACTCTTAAGACTCTGTTTCTGTTTTTCTATCACCTCTACCCTCAAAGATGAATATAGAAGTTCCTGGGCTATTTTCTTCAAGGATTTTTTCCTAACATAAGCATTTATTTTTTCTTATAAATATTTACCTTGCTTTCCCTGCCACTAATTCATAAATTGATTTCCAAACTTATCTTAAAGAGTTTGCATTTGTGCTATGATTTGCATAGAGTATGCTCACTTAGCTCCTTTTTAATGAAACGGAAATGGACATCAGAGTTCTAAGGACATCAGAGACATAACGGAAGGGAAATAATGAATGAATCCAAAGTTAACTTTCAAAACAATTTCCCATGTAGCAGGTTTCCCCAGCTATACCGTTTCATTCTTTGGGGATAGATAATATTTTGAAAGTTTTGTCTTAGAGCATTTTTCCCTGTTGCCTTTCTTTCTTTCCCCAGGAGTAAGCAACCTCACTGAGAGTTGCCTAATTTAGTTCCTAGAAATAGTGGGGGAAATTGGGGTCTTGGTAGCAGAGACGGACAGAAGGGAGGGTGATTGGAATGCTTATCAGCCAGCCTCTCTCTTGCTTGACAAGTTGAGTTAGGCCAGGCAGGATGGCCTACTTTCCATTATTTGAATGCAAAGGACAAGAACCTGGAGTTAGGATATTGGGCTAAGATGGCGGCAGTGCTGGCTCATGGGTGTCAGTGTGGCACATACTCTAGTAAAAGAAATTATATCGCTAATAAAACAATAATAATGCTTATTCCATGTGTTCAGCACTGTAGGTACTGTGTTCAGCTCTTCTTATGGGATTGTTTCATTTAAACATTACTCGGCCTTTGAAGGAGTCATGATAATTATCTTCAGTTGATGGATGAGGATAATGGGGCTTAGAGAATTGAAAAATTTGCTGAAGATCACAGGGCCAGTAAGTTAGAGGAATAGGATGGTCTCAACCTTGGTTTCTCATCAATCTTAGAGATAGTTGGAAAAAGAAAACAACAGCAAAAGATCTGTATGAGCTCCTTTTTAATAGATTTATTAAAGAAATTGGATGAAACCCCAGAATGCAAATTCTAAAAACTCAGTGAATTTTGAACTGCCATAGTTTACCTTAGGAGCAAGGCTTAGGATCTCAAAACAATTGCCGATGTATTAGGTTGGTGAAACATTCTTCTTACAAGATGCTACCTCAGTTTTGGTTAAATTATACTATTTATCTTTAATTTCCCTTTAATTTTTATTCATTGTATTATTTATCTGATTCAAGAATGATTGGTTTACTCTATATGGTAATAAGTTATTATGTTAAAAAGAAATCAGTTTGCAAGTTCACCTTTCAATTTACTCCATAAATGATTATTGAACACCTATTATATATTTGGCTATCCTAGGGCTACAGTGATTTAAAAAACACTACCCTGTAGCACTTCAGACCAGTGGGGTGAGCTTGAAAGAAGCTGAGAATAAAGTAAACTGACTTGCTGAACAGATTTATTGTTTTGCAATAACCAGTTTGGCTCAGTGGGTAGAACATCTGTCTGCGGACTGCAGGGTCCCAGGTTCGATTCCGGTCAAGGGCATATATCTTGGTTGTGGGCACATCCCCAGGAAGGGGTGTGCAGGAGGCAGCTGATTGATGTTTCTCTCTCATCAATGTTTCTAACTCTCTATCCTTCTCCCTTCCTCTCTGTAAAAAATCAATTATTTTTTAAAAATGGTTTACTGTTTTTAGGTTAACAGATGTATTAGACATGGACTTTGTGGGGGCCACAGGAAAGCTTTGAGGAAGCAGGGATGAATGGAACAGTCATCACCCAAGAGTTCCCTTCTATTGGGGAAGACGTCACATGATAACCAAGTAGGCAAATGCCGCATGATAAGTCCTAGAATAGTTATGAACAAAAGCTGTGTCACCCAGAGCAGAGAATGTCCACTGTACCTGCAAGACTTATTAAACAGGTAACTCATGGCTGGGTCTTGGGTAAGCAGGCCAGTGGATGAGGCGAGGCCAGGAAAGGTGTGCCTTACAGGAGTCTCATATGCAGTGTCCCAGAGCATGAGTCATTCACAACTGCCCAGAGTATTTAAAGGTGTGATGGGAAGTTCACAGTCACTAAGACTTAGGGTGGGTTGCCATTGCCAGTGGGAGGGCCCATGAGCTACTGGTTGGCAGGAGAGGCCCAAACAGCCACCTAGAATCAGCCCAAACAAGCTGCCTTTCTTTGTTGGTTTCCAATCCAGCTACAGGACTGGAGGAAGGAGGGTAGAAATAGTTCTCTCCCTAGCTGAATAGTACAAACTGACAGTTAATATGTGTGAGGTCTGTGTTCTAAGCATTTTGTGATTTAACCATTTACTATTCATAGCAACCCTGTAAAGTAGGTGCTATTTTTATCTCCATTTTACAGCCATGAAAACAGAGCCATAGACAATCAAGTATCTTGCTTAATATCTCATAAAAAACAAACCCTAAAGCCAGGATATGGACCCAATTTGACCTCATGGCCCACACACCTTGCTGCCATTTTTCTCACGTTTGTTAATAGTTAGGTATTAGGTGGCCTAAGGTGAGTGCCTCTTGCATGTCAGGTACCGCGCTAATCAGTTTATGTGCAATGGCGTCTCTTTTTGCAAATTCAGTGCAGTATTGTTATCACCCCTACTTAGCAGATGAGAAAACTGAGGCCCAAGAGGACACAGCTGGTGAACAGCGTGGCCATGATGTGAACCTTGTCAGGCCTGTGCTAAAGCCTTTGTATTTAATCAGTGCACAGTTCTGCCTCTACTTGGAAAATAACCAAGGGACCAGGGAGGCGCCAGTTCCCAATTTTCTGGGTTATGTGTTGGGCTGGGCATTGTACGTAAAGAAGGACCTGGTCCTTGGTTTCCAGCAAAGCTTGTAGGGAAGAAAATAAGATTGTGCTTTTATCACATGCTAACTGAACTCATCTGTAAGAATCTTAGGCAGTTCACGGAGCGTCCTCTCCTCTGTGAGGTGAAAGAAAAGAAAAGAAAAGAAAAGAAAAGAAAAGAAAAGAAAGAAAGGAAGGAAGGAAGGAAGGAAGGAAGGAAGGAAGGAAGGAAGGAAGGAAGGAAGAAAAGAAAGAAAAGCAAGAAAGAAAAGAAAGAAAATAAAGAAAATAAAGAAAGACATAGGAAGAAAGGCTCCTCAGCTTTCCTTCTCTGTGATGGCATCTCTCCCACTGGGCTCCTGTCACCCCCGTCTTCCTATTCCTGGATTACGGTCTTGTCTTTTCTTGGATGTTTAGGGACAGTGGGACATGAGTGAAGAGAAGGCACTCTGGATACAAGAATGTTTCTACCTGAGAGAAAGCTTTTGCTTAGGGAGTTTTTAAAAGAGTCTATAAGCTTCCAGAACCCATATTACCCACACTTGTCGACTCTGTGGCTGCTGTGATGAATGAAGGGGGATTGCTGCTTCTCCAGAATTAAAGTGTGCAAATCCTTTAATTTCATCAGCAATTAGAGATAATAACATAGATGAGAGATCAGTCTGTCATTAGCACTCCGACTGCGTGAGAGAGAGGGCGTCTGAGCTATTACAATTGGAATTGCAAGTCTTCCATTTACTCTATCTCAGCCAAGCCCACAGGCAGCAAACACTACTCTTTTTTTAAAATATAAAGTTTTTAAAAATGAGGCTAGCTATGTTTATTATCATTTTCTTTCAAATGATGATTTTTTTTGAGATAAGTGCCTAATTTCATTGTTTTCATAATTTGAAATGCTAAAAAAAGTCATGCCAAGTAACTGGGGGCTGATTATGTTTGTCAAGGATGAGTTACACTCATGGGTTTAGGTTGGGCAAGTGAATATTGGCCAACACACATGGCCCGAGCGAGAAACGTGGAGAACAGCTGCCTTAGAAGAATCCACCGCATGACAGCTTTGGTGCTCCCATTGGCCTCCCTGGGTCCTGGCCCTATGGTGGCCGAATCTTCTCACCCTTCTCAGGGAGATGGATGGTGTTGGGTGGTGGTAAGTAATGATTAGACTCATCTGTAATAATCTCAGGCAGTTCTTAGACCATTCTCTCCTCTGTGAGATGATAGAGTGATAAAGGAAGGAAGGAAGGGAGGAAGGGAGGAAGGAAGGGAGGGAGGGAGGAAGGGAGGAAGGGAGGAAGGGAGGAAGGGAGAGGCAGGCCTTGGAGCGTTGATTCTTTTGTGCAGCACCCTGGTCTGTGATATGGCACTTTTGCTAGGCCCTCAGCCCAAGATTGTCCCCCAGCACCCTCGCAGAGCCTGCTCTGCAGCTCCGCCCCCACCCCCCCTCAATCCCAGCACAGGAGAGAGCCCCTTATTACAATTTTCCTGGCTTCTGTCTCTTATTTCCTAACATCCGCTGTTTTAAACCGCAGACCCCACAGGGGCTGTGATCTCCCAGGGGTTAATGATTTCTTATTCTGCCTGTTTTGAACCCTTACTCTGTAGAAAGTGATGTCGATGAGTAGTAAATACATAGACAAATGTTAAGACAAATTATTGAAAAACTAAATTCTAAACAATGTTATTAAAGCATATCCTAATTTTGCCACGACAAGAAGCTGTTCTGATAACTTATTTGACTTCTGATAATCTCAAATATATTATTTATTCCAAATACATCTGTTTTTACTTAATATGTGGTGCTTTGCTCCTACCCATTGTAGTGATGGGGAGGTGGGCAAGTTGATAGCACTCCCAGTGATGAGGAGTCTAAAAGACCCAGCTCATAACTTACCCCTGCAGAGTAAAGACCACAAATTTGCAAGTTGACTCTGGGCCTTAGGTACAGCGAAGGAGAACCAGGAGAACAACTTGCACATCCAGGAAATGGGTAGATAGGATGTCCATTTACTGATTCTGGAAAAATCAATTGTCAGTTTTGGGCTTGGTTGTCCTGCATGTGAGATCTGTTGTAAGCAGAGTGCTGGGGTTCCAAAAATGCTTTAATGAGACCCACTCTGTGTTTGTGAGATTTCTGAATCCCTCTTCTATCCATCCCTGGGCCATCGTATGGCTAACAACATGTACAACGTATTCTCCAGTTGTGATGAAATTATTTTCTGTAAGTACAACGTAAATTACTTACATAATGGAGTGCTTCAGCTTTGGCTTGCCCTCTGCGTACTTGAGGTCTCTCACCCGCATTTTTAAAAGCAGGTTCGTCTATTTTCCGAGTTGCTTAAAGAATGTTTGCAATGATGCACATATTCCCAAGAAGGCAAAGGGCATGTGATTGACAGGGAGTCAGAGCCTGTCTTTACCAAAGCTCATGGTCGCATGGGAAGAAAGACACGTCAATGACGCAGCCTGGCGCAGGGCAGGATGTGGGGAGCACTATCAAGGTCTTACACACGAGAGGAAAGCTCTTTGTGTGGACTCGCTGAAGAAGGCAGCACACAGAGAAAGGAGCTTTCAGACGAATGGTGAGGGGGAGGAGGAGGACATCAGAGGAAGCCTGCTTCACTGGGCGCTCCTAGAACTGTGGTGTGGAGGTCACGTGGGCCAGTCTTCTAATCCTTGGCCACCCCAGCCATCCTGTTCCTAACCAGGAATGCTCTGCAGTCCTCCCTAATGGATGCCTCTGTTTGAACCCTCAGCGGTGGGCTCATCCTTCCTACATAGGCAGCCTCTATCTGTGATCAGAGCTCTACCGTGCACCAAGGTGCAGCCAGCAGTCCTTGGCAATAGCAGTCAGTCTAGTCCTGTCACTGTGTGATCCTCTTCAAGCACTTGAGGACACATATTATGTCTTCCATACATCTCCTCTGCCATTTGTTTCTTCACTAGCTTCCCGGGTGATAATACTTTGATGCCTCGTGTCCATCTCAGTTGTCCTCCTCTGAACTGGGACCAGTGCACTTGCATTAAGGATTTCATGAGTAGAATCCAGAACTAAACCCCGAGCCATGCACCTCAAGTCCATGATGGGTTCAGCATACCCTGGGGTGCTGGCTCCCCTTGTCCCGGATGCCATGCAAGAATTGTGGATTGCCCCTGACCTTGTAACTAAATAAGCCCATGCCTGGCTGATAGAGGACGGCTCCTGGCTGACAGGGTGGTCCATATAGACCCTGGTCCCTCCCTCTGAACCATTAATGATCTCTGCTTCTCATGCTGGGGCAGCCACCCTTGAGCCCTCCCCAACCCCTTGCCCCATCATCTCTGGTCAGGGTTATTAGATCAGCATATTATTTCTACCCACATCCCGGTCATTAACAGAAATATTGACCAGAACAAAAACAAGATCAGAACAAACCATTAAAGGCATTGTTTTCTTTAAAATTCTATTCTCAAAGGTAATTAGGACAAACTACCAACAGTCAGGCTGAGTACAGGCACCTTACTTTGAACATGTCCTCTTTATGATGTTGACATCTAAGAGAGATAATGTCTGTGTAATCTTTCAAAACAACTCATTTTCCTCTACACTTTCTATCAGCTACCGGTTCAGTGTTTATTGCAAGGATATGAATTAGGGTAATCTCCATCTCTCTTTCATTTGCAACTTTCTTATTATGGTGTTTTCTACAGTAACCTTTTGGATAAAGAGGGAATGTAGTCCTTAATGGATTTTTGCATTAAACTTCTTAATGAGACTAGAGAATAATTTTTAAGAGTTTCATGGGAAATGTGTTCCTTTCCTCTCCTAAGGAGGTATTGGAATAGAATTGTTTGAGCAGACAAAAAATTTCCATAAACTCAGGTTCTGAAATCTTTCATTTTCTTTTTTGGTTAAAGAGCTGAGTTCCTAGATGATTCAAGTAACCAAAAGGAAGAGAACAGTGGGGCCTGGAGCTATTTCTAAATCCAGAGGGGTCTCGGGTTTTACCCCGACCAAGTCCATTTAAAAAGAAATGGTGCTCGATTCGGTAAGACCCACGCTGTGTCTCTAGTACACCAGTCTCTCTCCGTATCTCTCACTGAAAGTGGAGAGATGAAAGGTGAACAGGCAAGCAGAGGACACCTGCCAGCCCACTGGCTCATTTCCCTGTCTGTTCTCCAGGTCGGATCAGTCCTTCCACCCCAGGCCTTGCTGCGTATCCCTGAGGCGAATTCTCCAGGGAGAAACTTTACTGAAGGGCTTCCTTCCTCTTCCTTCCTCCACTGCAGGAGATGCCGGGGGTCTCCCTTGACTTTTCTTGATTTCCTATATTGTATTTTTTTTGTGTGTTTTATTAATTTTTGCTCTTTTTTATTTCTTTTCTTCTCATTCATTGGGTCTGATTTGCTGATTTTATGTCCCTATTTGTTTGTTTTTAGCTTATTGAGGCAGAACTTAAGGAGTTAATAATGGGCTTCCCCCCCTCCCCTGCCCCGCCTCTGTCTGGCTGCAGCCATCTGGTAAACCAAGATGGGTGCTTACAAGTACAGCCAGAAGTGATGGAGGAAGAAGCAGGCTGATATAATGCGTTTCCTTCTCAGGGTGTGCTGCTGGCAGTACTGCCATCTCTCTGCACTCCACAGAGCTCTCGCCCCACCCGACCTGACCTGACAAAGCAGGCAGGCTGGGATATGAGGCCAAGCAAAGTTACACCGTATATTAGATTTACGTGCACCATGGTGGCCGAAAACACCCTATTCCTAAGGGTGTGGCCTAGGCAAGCCTGTCCAACATGGTGTTAACCAGCCAATGTTTGCTCAGGGCTTCAGTCCGTTGCCGAGGAATGAGCTGGATGCCACTGTGAGCGCTGTAACTCCTGCATTCCTCCTGGGGTGGTGAAGATTCCACGGACAAATTCTCTGAGGTTATGCTCATTGATTCAGTCCATAAGTCTGTCTGAAGAAATTCTGGCACCCAGTGGATCACCAAACCAGTCCACAAGCACAGGGAGATGCAAGGGCTGATATCTGCAGACCCAAGAGCCTTGGCCATGGGAAGGGCCACAAGTCCCACCACACTATGGGCGGTTCTCGCCCTGCACCTTGGAGAAGGTGCAATTCTCTCCAGCTCCACCATTACCGCTAAAATGTTTGTAAAATGCTTACCTAATAAAACAATTTAGGACAGTAAAAATATAAAAATTTAAAAGTTAATAATTGCTTTTTCAGACTTTCTTCACATACACACACATACATCTAATCTAATAAAAGAGTAATATACAAATTGACCCTTACTCTGTCACACCCACAAGCCATGCCCACAAGCCATGCCCACCAACCAATCAGGAGCAAATATGCAAATTAACACAACTAAGATGGCGGTGCCCAGTCCGCCTCAGCCCCACAACTGAAGTAGCCAGGCCTGTTAGCCAGGCAGGTGGTGGGGCAGGCAGAGAGGGCCGAGGGGCAGAGCCATCAATTGCAAGAACCTGGGAAGGGGCAGAGCCTGCGATTGCAAGGGTTGGGGGGGGGGTCTTCTGCCCAGGCCTGCAGCCTCGGGCAGAGACCCCCGGCCTGGGAAGGAGTGGAGCTGGCCATTGTAGGGGTTTGGGAGTCTTCTGCACAGGCCTGCATCCTAGGCCAGAGGCTACAGGCCTGGGTAGGGGTGGAGCTGGGATTGGAGGGGCAGGGGTGGAGCCAGTGGTGGAAGTAAACTACAGAGGAAACACCTTCACGCTAATTGGCTAAGCACCCTGTATGCCACTGGTAATATTCTTAGTAACTTGGGTAATAAGAATCCAAAAAGGTATCTAGGGTTTTTCCACCACACTCCTGGAGAAAAAAAATGAAGATCCACTGCTGAAGGGCTAAGAAATGTCATATCCTGCCCTAGCCGGTTTGGCTCAATGCATAATGCCTCAGCCTGCTGACTGCAGGGTCTGGGTCCAATTCTGACCAAGGGCATGTACCTAGGTTGCAGGCTCCTCCCTGGCCGGGGCCCAAGTCAGGGCTTATGCAAGAGGCAACCAATCAAAGTGTTCCTCTCACTTTGATGTTTCTCTCTGTCTTTCCCTTCTCTTCCACATTCTTAAAAATCAGTGGAAACATATCCTCAGGTGAGGACTGAAAAAAAGAAAGAAAAAAATGTCATATCCTTTGAAAGACACATCTTGAAAATGCCTAAAGAAAGTTGTCATTTTTTCATGGTGAAGGAACTGGAGTCTGTGTTGATGAAAACACCTTGGTGGCTGTGGTGACTGGCAGTGGCTATAGCAGCAGAGTGATGGGGCTGGTGGCTTCCCCTGATTAGCCTGGTCATCTCCCACAAAGGGAGGCCAGACTGTGGCTTAGGCCCGCTCTCCATGGGGAGCAGGGAGTGGGCCTAAGCCATCAATAGGACACCCCTGAGGGCTCCCAATATGTGAGAGGGAGTAGATGGGGTGAGGAACTCCCCCCCCCATGCACGAATTTCGCACACCGGGCCCCTAGTATAATAATAGAAGTGTAATATGCTAATTAGACCGGACATTCAAACAACCTTCCAGATGTCCTTCCAGACGACCTTCTGGATGAAGCTGAGGGCTGTGAGGGCAGAGGCAAACCACTGTGGCAGTGAGGGCTGAACCCCTTGCACAAATTTTGTGCTTCAGGCTTCTAGTATATATATAATTCCCCTTTAACTCCTGCTTTAGATGCATCCCCCAGCCTTTGCTCTGTCATTTCTTCACATAGATCCATAAGGAAGAGTGTGTGGGTGTTCATTGTGCATTGTTTGTGGTGAAAAGGTCCTGGAGGCAATTTAGGCATCCTTCCTGAGAGTGTGGTTTATTATAACATGGTGTGTGATTACTGGGGACAGAGGAAGAAGGAAATGAGGATGGGAGAGCTAAAGGAAACAAACCAATAAGAAAACCAAACACAACACACGGTCCTTCCATGTGTGGATGATGTCACTTAATGTTCCATGAATTGAGAAGTGTGATGAATTCAACACACTTTACTGGCAGTGCCAAAACCAAGCAAACAAACCGCTCCAACATACCCTTTGACATATGTCTCTATGTTCTAGTGTTAGTCTTTAAAAATTTTTAAAAAATATATTTGTAAGTTTTTAAAATTTATTATTAATTTCTAAGGGAGAGAGGGAGGGAGAGTAAGAGAAGAGAGAGAGAGAGAGGAACATCAATGTGAGAGAGAAACATTGATCAATCGCCTTCTGCATGCCCCAGGGGTTGAGTCTGCAATCCTGATTACCATTCAGTGCACAGGATGATGCCCAAATAACTGAGCCACACTGACCAGGGCATAGTATTTTACTTTTAAAAGAAAGTTTCCTTAAGTTGGATTGTTAGGTCAAAGATTATATATAATTTTAATTTTTAATATATATACCAGGTTGCTTCTTTTTTGGCCATTTCAAATTTTTTTCTTTTTCAGTCTGATCCATTTATACTTTTGGTTAAACTTAGAGTGAATTAGTTCTAAAATAAATCCATGGGAATTTTTATTAGAATTGCATTTAGTAAAAAAAAAGCAATTTAGAATTACATTAAGTGAATAGCTTAATTTAATAGGCTAATTGACCCATTTTCTATCCAAAGAAATATTTTATAAGCATACATGAAGAAGCCATAAATGAAAACATTAAAATGTTAACTATGTTCTTTTCTTGGGTAATGAGGCTAAATGTGCTTTTTTCCTTCTGTCTAGTTTTCTGGGTTTTCCAAGTGTTTTTTAATATGCATGTTTTAGTTTTATAGTGAAAGCATTTATTTAAAAAGTCAGCCATCCATTAATAGGGCCAGGAGGAATGGCTGTTCCTACAACTTCCTCTTATTTTTCTTTCTAATGAGAAGGGAGATTTGAGAGCTGTATTTTAAATGTCAGAAACTATTTATCAAAGATGGTTGTAATGATTACAAAAATTGATATTAGAGTTTTAGGTAAGTTAAACTACTTTCCTTATTTATGAAGCTATGTTCCCAAACCAAGTGGGTCTCATTATGTGGCATGGTCCCTAAGGATAGTGTTACCAAGGTTCTCATAATGAAGCATGGAGCAAAGATGGTCACACATATTGAATTCTCAGAAGTTCCCAGAAGGCTGGAGGGTAGATTCTTGCTAGGAGACATCAGCACGTCTTGACAGAGGGATAGACTATAGAGATCGATGCATCTCTGAAAGTGAAGGAGAAACTTTTGGGTTTTACATTTATTTAGTGACAGAAAACCTATGTGTCAAATGTTCAGGTTGCTAGTTCTTTCTGAACAAGTGGGAGTATCCAATGAAATATGGGACATAGAAGCAGTGAGTGAGACAGCTTCAGGTCTGTGCATCGACACTCTATCCTAACTCCATTGTTTGGCATCATGAAGAAGGAGGAAACTGGGTATTGGAAGGGACAGGGGAGACAGAAAAAAATGAGAAAGCCTACGAATCTGTAGTAGTGGAAATCCAAACCAATGAACCTTGGGCCTCAGCACTGCTCTGTGGGGCCTGGGAGACAGGAGGGAGAGGAGTCAGCCTGGGACTCTCCCACTACACTGTTCTAGGGAGTTTGGCAGGAAGCCATTATGGGTGAAGGCTAAAGGCAATCCTTTTAGCTGAGATGAGCAGAATATGAAATCAAAGAAAATAAATTTTGGACTTTAACAAGCAAGGCTGTTGTTAATCTTTGAACTTTAATTTCTCCCTGGAACTTGATTAAGGGAGATGTTTGAATAATCAAATTCAAGGTGTATCTCTCTGGTTGGCTGTTTATTCACTTGTTTTTATTGCAGAACCTCTGATATGCTGACTGGATGTAACTTGGCATGGGAAATGAAATACAAAGCAAATTTTTACTAGTGGTCTCAGGAACTGAACGACCTTGGGTTGTCCTAATTAATTAATTTCTGAGCCTTATGGAGGCAAATTATATATCGTCTAACAGCAGTCTTAAGAGGATACAAGAGCAGAAGTGGATGCTTGGGCAGAGGCTAATGAAGGTGGGCAGTTCTTCCCTATAGCCCCAAGGGAGCAAGCACACCCCTAGTTGACAGAAATCTTAAACTCAATGGACAAACATAAAGATAATCTAGACAATCCAAGGACAGGAAGGTATATGAAATTGCTCTCTATTCTGTGGGAGAGTCAAGATTGGTACCTGTTTACTCTGAGTAACCTTCTCCATCTCTTCTTCCCTCTGAACTCTCCTGGGAGATGATCTTCCTGCAGAGAGCATGGATCCTTTAACTCTCTTCCATGCTTCCTCTTTAAAGGTGTCCACTCGATTTGGAAGCTCATTTGATGACAGATAAAGGCTCTGCTCTTCAGTCCTGCCTTTGGTAGCCATCTCCAGTGATGAGGTGTTCGGTGTACTCTTTGGCTTGTTTTCAGGTGGGATGGATCCCTGCACCTGAGTGTTGTAGAAGATACTTACCTGGCCTGTGTAGACACAGGGATCATGGGCTTGGTGCCTTGTTGTGTTTTGTTCTTATGATTTGGGGCTCTCAGGCAAGCATGGAGGGGAGGGGCAGTTCCTGTTGATGTCAGCAAAGAGAACAGACAGACATTGTAGATTTCAGAGCTCTTCTCTGGCCACATAAAAGAGATTTCCTCCAAATAGGAGCCGTTGCAACCTCACCTTGAGTGTAGCTTCTGCTCAAACAGCCTCTGACAAGCGGGAGGAAGCCAGCTGGAAGGAACAGTACTGTTGCCCCAGTGTACTCACAACTCCGCTGATGCAGAGTGTGCAATTAAAACACGGCTTTGCCTGTAAAACCCACTTTAGTTTATCCCTTAGAATTTTTAGGAGGCATCCACATGCTAAAGATTAATCCTCTTCAGAAAGAAGAAGATTAAACACGTTCACCATTCCAGCAGTCAAGAGGAATTGAGGGAAATCATTCTGCCATTTGATTATTGGCTTTGGGGCTGGTGCTTTAATTTCCAACAATGTCAAGAAACTTTTTTAAAAATCATAATTTATTTTCCATGGTGCAGCATAGTGTAATAGGTAAGAACAGGAATCTGGAGTCAGAATCCTGGGTTTGAATTCCAACTTGCTGGTTGTGTGAAGTTGAAAAAACTACTTACCCCTTATGTGTGTCTGTTTGCTCATCTGTTAAGGGGATGTTTTGCCTCAGATGGCTGAGTATTAAATAAATTAATATTTATGGGGCTTCAAAATTATTCCTATACTAGGGGCTTGGTGCACAAAATTTGTGCACTGGTGGGGGGGGACTGATGAGCACACATGGCCCAGTGGCAGTGGACACGGCTAGGGTGAGGAGACTGGACGCCACCATCTTGTAGCTATGGGCACGGCCATCTTTGTCTCGGAGTGATAGTTAATTTGCATATTACTCTTTTATTAGACAGGATATAGTAAGAACTGTATAAGTATCTGTTAAACGAAATCCATTTTAAAAATGAAATATTAATAATAGCAGTACACTGACAATTCCCAGCTATTACACTTAGCAACAAAACCAGTAATAATTTTTCATGACATTTAATAGATGAAAAACTGGGACTTCTAAAGGTTAATCATTTCCTAGAGCTGGGTAGGTAGTTGGATCCTGCAAAGTCTGCTTCTCTGACCTTCTAACTTGTGGTCTGATGACTATATTTTTTTCACTCAGTTGGAAGGAGTAACTATTGAGTTCCAGAGACTGAAGCCAATTAATATCCAAAACAAGATGGTGCACCACTCTGGAGATAACACACACATTAACAGTTAAAGAAAAGGGATTCACGATGGATCTGGCCAAATATGGTAACATCCCTGGTTCTCTGGACAAACATTTTTATAGAACTCCTAGGAACTCTACATGAGAGGCAGGGACCAGCCAACAGATAGGGTTCTGAGTCAAATCAATGACTCAGCCTAACAATTTGTGTGAGAGCCAGCTCAATGGAAATGTCATGATTCCATCCTTTTCTTTGATATGAGTGCTTTGTGGGAAAGGGGAAAACCCCCTCATATTGGTTGCACAGAATTCATTTACTTCACTCCTATGCAGTGATTTTTCATTTTTATGACTATAAATCATGGAAGTTCTTTTATGACCCAAAGGCAGACTAGGGGGTCTCAGAGAGCCAGAAGCAGACAGGGGTAAACAAACGCCCTGCTGATTAATGGGCCCTGCCCCATTACTTTGTCTGCATTTTCTCATGTGGGCAGTTACCTTGTATTTCCATTTTAGCAGAATGAGAGTTAAGGGATATGGACTTAAGTGCCCTTCAATCATTGCGTCAGAACAGCTTTCAGTCTGCAGGGAGTTGTACTAGGAAAAGGAGGAGGCCAGAGCTTCTCAAATTCCTTGAAGGCGATGCGCATTTTGTAGGCACCATGTTGTAGGATGATCAGCACTGGGAAAGAGTGGTGTCTGAATAAATCCATGTTGCCTGATATTTTGTTCAGCCCGTTGTCTTGACTAGTGTTCTAGAGGCTTGCGAGCAGAGGTGAGAGTGGTGGAGTAGGTGGAGTAATGGGTTAGATGTCAAAAGACCTAGATTTGAATACCTGTCTGAACCTCTCATTCCTGATCTCCAACATGCAGAGTAAGCACATTCACAGTGGTGAGCCATAGATGAAATAACATCAGGGACAGTACTATTAAAGGTGATTTTTACAAATGTTTTTATTGATTTTTAGAGAGGAAGGGAGGGGGATGGGGAGATAGAAACATCCATGAGAGAGACATCATTGATTGGCTGCCTCCTGTGCACTCCCTCCTGGAGATTGAGCCCAAAACCCAGGCATGTGCCCTGACCCGGAATCAAACTAGCAACCTCTAAGTTTTGGGGTCAACAATGAACCGCTGAACCACAGCAGTTGGGCTGAAGGTGATTTTTAAATGCTCACAACTATTACTTATTTTTCTCAAGGAGAGCTCAAAGTTCTTTGCTGCTGCAGCCTACCCTTGAAAAAGAGGAGTTGAGATTGAAGAGGCAAGCCCTAACCGGTTTGGCTCGGTGGATAGAGCATCAGCCTGTGGACTGAAAGGCCCCAGGTTTGATTCCAGTCAGGAGCATGTACCTTGGTTGTGGGCACATCCCCAGTAGGAGGTGTGCAGGAGGCAGCTGATCGATGTGTCTCTCTCATCGATGTTTCTAACTCTCTATCCTTCTCCCTTCCTCTCTGTAAGAAATCAATAAAATATATTAAAAAAAAGAGGTGAAGGTTAAGGCCATTTTATTGCTCAGTGAGTGTGTGTAGAATGTCTCCATCTAAGTGACAGCACAGCTTTTTCTGGAGTCCCTTAGTTACACTGGCTGGCAAGAGATGGCCGAGGAGACAGCTGAGCACTCTGTTTCCATCTCTTTCAAGGTACTACTCACATCACAGGCACTGAAGCAATTTCTTATAAAATTTGAGGGCAGTGTTTTTTCCAAAACTGCTGAAATTTTATGGTTAATATGTGTGTTTTTTATATAAATGCATGCCCTTTTTAGTGGATCATTACATTCTCAAATAGCAAGGGTGTCTGACTATATGTGTGAAAGCTAGACCAATCCTAACCATTTTCAAGAAAAAAGAGCTTCTTTGCAGTACAATGAGTGCTGGTAGGTCAGGGAGTGACGACTTATGCTGACTGGTATTGGAACCAGCAACTGTAACTGCCTTCAAAAACTGAAGAGAGCTACACATACCTCAGAGAAAGGCTTTGGAGAATTATGACGAGTAGAGAATTGACTGGGGGCCATTTAACCATGAATCAGTTCTTTCTGAGCTGACCCTCTTGCCTGCCCCAACGTCACTTAAAGAGAGGTCCTGTATTACCCAAGGGTCTTTTCTGTCTGCAGGAGTGTGCTTTACACCCACCCATCCCTGCTGCACACAGGATGGTGGTGCCAGAGACAGTTCCAGGAATGACCCTCAAACAAAGAGCAATGAGAACTGCTGTCACCCATTATGGAATTAGGTGGTAGGCACCTGAGCATACAATGCACTATCTTTATATTTTCTGAATGTTTGAAATTTGTCCTAATATAAGGTGACCAGACATCCCGCTTTTGGCAAGACAGTCCCTATTTTTAACAATTTGACCCGCGTCCCACGTGTTTTAAAAAAGTCCCGATTACTCTTTGTAATATTTTAAGTAATAATAATAAAAAAAGAAAAAAACATAAAGAAAAAAAATAACCTCCCCAGTCAATGGTGTACCACTTTAAATCTGGTCACCTTATCCTAATAACATGTTGGATGAGATGGTTTTGTGGAAGACAAAGCATGGGCAAATATTCACCATATGTTGTTCAGGAAAAATGAAGATTACAAAACAATGTAGACAATGATCATAATTTTGTAACTATAAAATGCATATATACATATGTATATGTATGTATGTGTATATATATGTTATATATATATATATATATATATATATATATATATATGTGAAGAATACATACACACATAAAGAGACATATAGATAGATATGTATACATCGCTTTCAATACCTTGACCTGTATTTCTGGAAGAAAGAAACAATGAACATATAGCAATTGTTAACTGTGTGTTGTGGGCATTTGGAGAATCCTATATAATAAAAGGGTAATATGTAAATTGACCCTAACAGCAGAACCACTGGGAATGACTGGTCATTATGACACACACTGACCACCAGGGAGCAGACGCTCAATGCAGGAGCTGCTCCTGGTTGTCAGGGGGAACTCTGCTCAGCCACAAGCCAGGCTGAAGGCTGCCAGGACAGCGGTGGTGGTGGGAGCCTCTCCTGCCTCCTCAGCAGCGCTAAGGATGTTTAACTACAGTTTAGGCCTGCTCCTGTCTTGCAAGTGGACATCCCCCGAGGGCCCCCGGGCTGCCAGAGGGTTGTCTGACTGCCAGCTTAGGCCCAATCCCCCAGCGAGCGGGTCTAAGCCAGCAGGTGGACATCTCCTGAGGGGTCTCAGATTGGGAGAGGGCACATGCCAAGCTGAGGGACCCCCCCCCTCGCCATGTGCACAAAGTTTTGTGCACTGGGCCTCTGGTTTTAAAATAAATTTCTATTACTTTTCTGCAACTTGTGTAAATTTCACAATGTATCAGTTTATTTGGTCAAATTAAAAACCCCACATTTACAAGTTATTTTGAAGAGCTTTTAGAAGAGTGGTTAATGACAGGGGAAAGAAAACTATACCTAGATGCTGTTTTATGATATTATTACAACTGAAAAACAACATATATGATTTTGAAAGTTTTAAGGAGAAGTGGATAAGGGTATATTGGAAGTTAAATCATAAGGGTAACAATGCTTATCTCTGAGATATGCTTTTATGGAGAACTTTTTTTTAATCCGTAAAGCATTTTGGATGGCCAGATTTTCTACAAGAACATTTATTATTGTTACAAACAAAACGTTACATTTTAAAGGGAGAAGACATGCATTTCTATTCCAGGGCCAACACATCTCGTATCTTTATCTCAAAGGTTGGTGATGAGTTTCAATGAGAAAACACTTCTTTTAAATGGAGGAATGAAGAACTCATGACATATATGAAGGTGGATTTCCTACAGCTTTTCAAAGTCACGTGATTATTTCAAGCATTAAGAATTTGAAACTCTTACCACAAATAAATCTTCACGCTATACTGATTCCCCTTTCATGAGACTCATTTTTCATTGACTAGGCAGAGCATAACAAGCTTCATAAGTTATTCTCTAAGTAGAAGAGCAGTAAGAAGCCAGAGCAGGGGAGGATTTTATTAATCTTGTGCACACCAGGGCTCTATTTCATACCCAGAGCAGCATCTTTCAATAGGAACATGTAGACCAGTGGATGGACTTGAAGTTGGGTTGCAGAGGCAACTGGGAGGCAGCTCCGATCCCCTGAGAGGTGTTAGCTTGACTGCCATCCATCACATCCCTCCCTGCACACTCACGCCCCTTCTCCACTGAGCCAGGAATCTACTCCTCCTCTTACTTGATTCTGTGCTGGCCTGAACACTTTGAACAATAACATGTATAGAAGTGATGTGCCAGGTTGGGGTTGACCTTCAGGAGAACTGGCATTTTCTGTTTCCTCCCTGCCGAAGCCCTGAGATGCATATGAGAAGTCCAAGCTAGTCTTCTGAAAGGAGAGGTTATATGCAAGGGTGCCGAGGTTCCCTACGTGTGACCTTCCACCACCTGGAATGTTCTGTCTCTCTTTCTCTGCCACGTGTAAAGCATCAACCTGTGTTGGGGAACCACAAGGTCACCCAGGTCTGTTGGTGACCAGGTTGGCAAGTTTAGTCTTTGTCCTGAGAGTCGGTGAGTGGGGGAGATGGTCCAGAGATAGCCTTGGGCACCAGCTCTGAGCTATAGTCTGCAGTCAGCAGTAGGGCTCTTGTATCCTCCATCCGTCTTTCTACTTTGTCTGATTTCTCAACCTAGAAGGGGGGACCAGTGAAGAGGTTTGATTCATTTTGTTCCCCTCAAACCTCGATACTTCAGAGGATTTTCCTTTACGTAATTAGAAAAGCTGCCAGGATGAGTTCTAGCATGGGTTGCTTGTCATTGATCTTGTCTGCATTGCAGGGAGCTGCTTCAATGCCACACAGGTCGTCAGAATATGCTGATAGAATTAGCCACACAAGTGTCACCAGCTCCAAAGTTTCAACTAGTGGGCAGAAACACACACATTTTATCCTTAACTTAATGTGAAAACTGCTGTGCTTCCATTAATGGGAAAGAAAGTTCAAGCTGTTAATATCAATAATGAGTCTTGATAATTATATGCTGTAGATAATTATAATCTCTACCATTAATGCCATTCGACTAAAACACTCCTAAAGTAAAAGGGATTTGGGTCCTAGCATTTGCCATGTTTTTTTCTTGTTTTGTTCTGTGTATTTTTCCAAATTACAAATGATGGCTAAATGTATCTGAGACACAATTTTGTAACAAATTACAATACTGTTAAAGGTAAAACGCTGTTTTGACCTTAAACATTGACAAGATGCATGAGCAAAATTTGTCACATGCCTCTGAGCTGACTACAACCAGATTCAACATTGTAGAAGTAAAAAAAATAAATACAAATCTTGCACTGTATAGCAAAAGTGGGTGGTTTATAAGCCTGCGGGCATACTGTGTGAACATCGCAAAGGCCGCAGATGAATGGTTGTATGTCTTTGAGTATAGCCTCTGTTCCTCTCTGTCTGATCTTTCATTCTGGAATACTCGTCACTCATATCTGTCCTCCATATTTACCAACTTTCTTATTGCTGAAATCTCTGTCTATTTCCTGAATATTCTGGGAGGCTATCCCACTGATCTCTCCATCATTACCTGTGATTCTTGCATTTCTCTGCTTGTTCCATGAAGATCATAGTTTCTTAAGTGCTTTGCACAGGTGATAACGATGATGCTAAAAGTATATGGGTAACTAATAATGTGTTACCCCAGCGGTCATTGTTTTGTGTATATAACCCCATGGCAGGGGCTAGGAATTCGAGTCTTAAGAGGGTCATGCAAACCATTCAAGCTCTTATAGTTATTGAATAATGGAACTGGAATGCAAAACTTGGTTTTGCTTTTTCAAAGCTCATGTTTTTGATCATGAGATTATATGATTGCAGTTTCTGAAAATTTTACTCAGCATCCTGCCTAGGCCATTTTCATGTATATTTCTTTTCTAAATCACTCTTCTCTCAGGCCACTTTGCTTTCCCTTCAACTAATAGAAATCCTAATAGACTTAATAGATGTTTTCTCTTTCTTTCCTGCAGAAAGCATAAATTTCCTCGCTTCCATTATCCATTTATGTTTAATCTGCCAAACATAAATTAATTCCATTTGTATTTCTTTTTCCCTTTTCATTTGTGCCATGAAAGTGCTTCCTCATCTTGCCAGCAGTTAACTTCCCACGTCCCCTACATCCCCCGCGTCCTACAGCTCTCTCAGCGAGACTTGCTCCACGATGCTTAAACACACAGCCTCCTTCAACCCATGTTTTCCTCTGATTACTTCCCTATCTGTCCTGTCACAACCAACCCTCCTAAGTTTTGTAAAATTTCCATCTTCATGCTGCATCCCTTCTTCAAGCATTTTTTGTTTTTAATATATTTTTTATTGATTTTAGAGAGAAAGTGAGAGGGAGAGAGAGAGAGAAACACTAATGATGAGAGAGAATTACCGACTGGTTGCCTCCTGCACCCCCCCCCCACACACACACACACACACTGAAGATCAAGCCTGCAGCCCAGGCATGTGCCTTGCTGGGGAATTGAACCATGACCTCCAAGTTCATAGGTCAATGCTCTATCACTGAGCCACACTGGCCGGGCCCTTCTTCAAGCTTTAAAAATGCAGATTAGCTCCCCGCACCTGCCCCACTGCCCTGTGGTGTGCTTCTTGCTTTTTGTCTCAGATGAACACCTTTTCCTACTTAGCTCATTTGCCCTTAAAGCGTTACATGAGTTTATGTATGACCCACCCCCGGAAAGTCTCTCTCCTGAACTCCTTTCCTTGCACAAAATATCCTTGTGTTTTCTTCCTGCTTCTCTGAGTCTTCATCCCAGGCTCAGTGTCCCTTACCCAGCTCTCACCTGTTCACACACCCCCTGCAGTGCCTGTTCCCACCTGCATCTTCCCGTCTGTACTGCCGAGAACCTAGATGCCAGCAGCAGCATTCTACCTGGGCTCCCTGCTTTAGCTCTTGCGCTCTTGGTCATTCTACAATGTGGTTCCGGTCCTGTCACTTCTCTGCTTGACGTGCTTTAATGGCTTCTTTACAAACATGGGTGAAATTCAAACTCCCCACGGTATAAACCTTGGGATCGGGCTCAGTGAGTGCTGGTGTTGAGAGTTAGGGGTTAGAATTCCAAAGCGTGACAGGGTTCCATGGAGACCAATCCTGGTTGGTGTGAGAAAGATTGCTGTTTGTGACAGATTCCACCTTACATCCATGTTTCTATCATTACGAGTTTGAGGAGGCTGGGTAACATTAACTAGTACATGGTAAGTACAAAAGTACGTCTCTTCTTTACATTAGAGTTTGGGGTGTGGCAGGCAGCTGTCCCCTGTTTGAACTTTAGGGATCCCTTTGGGCCTCATCTTTATATGTATCCAGTGGACAGGAGGGTAAAGAGAGTATGAGGAAGGCGCCAGACCCTGAAACACAGTTCCTACTTTCTTCCCCTTCACAGTAACTATGCACTTGGTCATACATAGATGAAATGGGCTGGGAAGTATGGTTCCATTAATTGATATAAAAGGAAAAATAAAGAAAGAATGATTAAGGATTGAGATGTGTCAGACAGGCAGGTAAATGAGTGATTGTGGTTGGATATGAGGAGCACTTGTTGGGAGGGGTGGCAGGGTGCTCAGGAATATGGGGAAGTGGTAATTGAGAGGGAAGAGATTGTGAGCTTATTTTTTGTCATTATCATCTGCTCAGGAGAGAGCCTCTTTTTTGGGCTATCTTGTCATTCCATATCCAACATCACATAATATTTTGGCTGATCTGCTGCCCGTCCCCCCCCATTTTATATTAGGCAATTGGAAGAATGAAAAAAAAACTAAAGAGAAACATGTCATTCTCAGAAAGAGTCAGTCCATTAAGTATAATTGATCGAGATGGTAGGAGCCCATCTTCTCTGCTCTCTGAAAAATTTCCCTGGAACTCTGACTCTAGCCGGAGTGAAGCTCTCAAAGCAGGAAATGGGTCAAACTCAGCAGTGGCTTTGGGAGACAGAACAGCCTTCAGAATGTTTCTTGGGCTATTTGTCCACAAGGAACTGTCCCTGGAGATGGTTCTGCAATTTTTCTTTCGAACACAGTGAAATAAGAGCAGACTTAATGCTGTTAACCACAAACCTATCTCATGCCACATGACTGGGGCTGAGCACTGAACTGGTGTCTGCCTGGGTCACACCATTGCAGCAGCATCTACACGGACGCAGCAAAGCCGTGTGTGATATTGGACGAGTTGCTTTGTAGAAAGAATCCTAGTAACGGCTATCGCACAAGCTTGCTGTGAGGCTGCAACAGGACAGCCTATGGGAAAGCCCTTTGCCCAGAAGAGATGCCCCATAAAGGTGAATTCCTTCCCTTCCTCCCTCCCGTCCACCCTTCTCTCCTTCCCTCCTCTCTTCCCTTTCATGGTAGAGCTCAGATCTACCCGAGAGGACTGTGAAGATCTAGATGGAGATGAGACTGACCTGCACTCCTACAGGGAAGGAGGGAAAGTGAAAGAACAGGACAAGGGCCAGACAACAAGCAAGGGGATGAAGCTGGGAGTTCCCTCCCCCCCAGACAAGGAAAATAACGGTTTTGCAGTGAGCAAGTGCTGTTTGCCACTGGAGAAGTGTGAGACTTGAATGGGGTCAAAGAAAGACATGAATTACATGCCTGCTCCCACCAGCCCCTGCAGCTGGACACAGACTCGCGGCTGAGGCAGCCTCACATTTGGTCTGGTGAAGGTCTGACAAGCAGAGGACTTTAGGGGAGCAAGCCCCTGTCATTGGACGCTTATGCCAGTAGCTCAAGTGCAAAGGAGGTGAAGGCCTTAGTCTCCTCTTGGCTTCTGCTCTGGTGCCTGCGTTCTCGCTGGCTGGCCACCATGACACAGAGGCTGGCGTGGAGGATGGGGCTGGGACAGCAGTCTCCCTCTGTGTTCTGTACATGGACTCCTTTCTCCTACAGGACTCCTTTCTCCTTGCTCTCACGCCTCCCCCTTGGAGTCCTGGCTTCATAGTCCAGCCACATCCTCCGATGTCCTGCCTCTTAGTTACCTGGATTCTTGCTCTCATTCCCTCACTCCATACTTGGCTCTGTGTGCCACCCGTCCTCGGTGAGAAACCCATCTTCCCAGGCAGGCAGGGTCTGAACCGACTAACCCCACTCCCACCACCACCAGAGGAGAGGGCTTTTGACCCTCTGTCCTTACCGCTGTTCTCCCTTGCTCCCAGACACAAGCAGTCTCCCAGGGGTGCTGATGATGCCAGAGGGAATGGGGAGGCCAAGGGATGCTTCAAGCCAGTGACGGTGTCCAGCTTCTTGTTATAACGTAAGAAAGGATCTGAGTGTGAGGCAGCTAGACTCAGTACAGCACAGACATTTATTAAGGTGAAAGTACACATTCAGATAAGGAATACAGGTGGACTCCAGAAGTGTGTAGCCCCACAGAGTATGGGGGCAAGTTTTTTTTTTCTTTGTTTAACACATATGTTTTTAAAAAATTTCTTTATTGATTACATATGTGTCCTTATCCCCACATTACCCCCCTTCTAACCCCCACTCATGCCCTCACGCCCTGGTGTCTGTGTCCATTGGTTAGGCTTATATGCATGCATACATGTCCCTTGGTTGATCTCTCCCCCTTGCCCCCACCCTTCCCTACCTTCCCTCTGAGGTTTGGCGGTTTGATTGATGCTTCTCTGTCTCTGGATCTGTTTTTGTTCATCAGTTTATGTTGTTCATTATATTCCATAAATGAGTGAGATCATGTGATATTTATCTTTCTCTGACTGGCTTATTTCGCTTAGCATAATGCTCTCCAGTTCCATCCATGCTGTTGCAAATGGTAAGAATGCCTTCTTTTTTGCAGCAGCATAGTATTTCATTGTGTAGATATTCCACAGTTTTCTAATCCATTTGTCTGCTGATGGGCACTTAGGCTGTTTCCAAATCTTAGCTACAGTGAATTGTGCTGCTATGAACATAGGGGTGCATATATCCTTTTTAATTGGTGTTTCTGGTTTCTTGGGATATATTCCCAGAAGTGGGATCACAGGGTCAAATGGGAGTTCCATTTTTAGTTTTTTGAGGAAACTCCATACTGTTCTCCACAGTGGCTGCACCAGTGTGCATTGCCACCAGCAGTGCATTAGGGTTCCTTTTTCTCTGAATCCTCTCCAGCATTTGTCATTTGTTGATTTGTTGATGATAGCCATTCTGACAGGTGTGATATGGTACCTCATTGTCATTTGGATTTACATCTCTCAGATAATTAGTGACTTTGAGCATGTTTTCATATGTCTCTTGGCCTTCCTTCTCTTTTCTTTTGAAAAATATCTATTTAGGTTCATTGCCCATTTTTTGATTGGGTTGTTTATCTTCCTTTTGTTAAGTTGAATGAGTTCCCTGTATATGTTGGAGATTAAACCCTTATTGGTGATAACATTGGCAAAGGGCAGAGTTTGGGGGGTCCAGGGTGGAGCTGGGGCAGGATAGGGAAAGCACCTCCTTCACAGCAGAAGGAGGGATTTCCCCCCCTTATTTGGTCTTGATCAGAAGTGGCATGGCATTATGGGTACTGGTCTATTTGCAATGCTAATGATATTATAATAGCATTACAATTAGCTGTGGGTTATTCTTTAGTCTGGGTGCCTAGCTGGGCTGGACAGGATTGAGTTTTTGTCTCTGGCTTCCTGCAAGCCTGCTTCCTGCTTTTGTATAGAGGGGAGGGAGGAGGTTACCTGATGGAAGGAAGAAGGAAGGTTTCTCCCCTGGTACCTTAATCTAGCTCTCCTGCCTCACAGAGAAAATGCATCTGAGGTCCCTTTCCTGTCTTCCTAGAGGGAAGCACTTCCTGATGGGCTCCCAGAGGAGCCCAGGGTCCCCAAGGCCAGCCAGCAAGAGCAGGAAGATCTCAAGTAGAATGGCTTATGGCTGCTTTAAAAGAGATTTCTGTTCCTTTGGGGTGGTAGATGCTGCTTCAGAGAACTGAAGTGGAACACTCTATTCTCAGATCTTACCCTGAAATCCTTCTTCTCTGGTGATGTGGCCTGGCGGTGCCTGAAGTCATAGATGGACAGCATCCTGTAGGGGATGGACTGATGTATAAAACAATGCAAAGGTGAAACCCATTTTCCTGAGGAATTTACTTTAGAGTGTTTACATGATGGGCAACAGGGAAAACCAGGAAATCAGAGCATTAATTAAAACCAAAGATTCTCTCAAGAGTCATTTATGTACAAGAGCCAGAGACCATTGTATCTCCTTGAAATGCTTCACTTGGCAGGAGGGTTTTATAATCCTGGACTAGCCATTGTTGGTTCTGCCCTTGAGACAATACTAGTGTCCCATGATGGATGGGTGGGTTAAGCCAGTTCTCTGTCCCACCCTTTCCATCTTATCACCTATGCCTTCCAGGTCATTCTGAGAAAGAAAGGAAGATGGGAAATATTGGCACCTGTGTTTGTTTCCTAGGGCTACAATGAAAATTTATTTTCCCATGGTTTTGGATGCCAGAAGTCCAAAATCAAGTTATTGGCAGGGCCCCACTCCCTCTGAAAATTACGGGGGAGAAAACTTTCTTCTTCCATCTTCTGGTGGGTCTGGACCTTCCCGGGCTGGAGCAGTATACTAGATACCTTTTTCCATCTTCATGCCATCTTTTCCATGTGTTATTTCCTCTTCTCTTCAGAGGACACTTCTCACTGAGCATAAGGCCCACCTCCCCTAATCCAGAATGATTTTATCTCAAGATTCCTAACTTGATTATATCTGTAAAGAACCCTCTCCCCACCACCTTTTTTTCAAATGAGGTCACATTTTCAGGTTGGAGTCTTTTACCAGGCTTGGTTCTTTATCATTCCAGAAATCAATGAAAGTTGCAGTACTACTGACAAAATATATGAAGTCTTTCTTTTTCCTTTGTTTTACAAACAATGCCCACATAGCCTGTAAATATAATAATCGCCAACATTTCCTCCATTCACTTGATTTTTTAAAAGAGACCTAGAATTGGCTTTATCTGTGTTGCTCCAACTGAATTTTAATTTCTCGTCAAAGACAACATTTGCATAACAGGCAAAAGTAAACGTGATTGTCCTAGTGCCTGTCATTAGCAAAGGTGATGCACGTCAGTGGTGGAGAGGCAGAGAGGAGCAGTGGGAGCCATCCATCCTTTGCTCTCCACACATGGCTGGAGCTTTGGTGCCTTTGTTTGGTGCATTTGCAGCAACATATTTCTGTCCATGGTTCTGCCTTCCGAATGTGCATTTAAAAAAAAAATCTTTCTTAAGAAAGATTGGTCATTTGTACAACTATGCTCAAATCAAGGGTAAATTCTTGGAGCCTCCCATTGTAGAGTTCTCATTGTGTTGAAATTGTTTTATTTATAATTATTTGAAATAAGTTAATATCTTAGAGCATGATAATCTTTTTAGGTGGATATATAGTGGATGGTAATAAAACTTGATCAAAAACAAGTAAACATAGAAAATAGAAAAATAAATAATAATTTAAAATTTATATATGGGTGCTACAGACTTTTCAAGTAATAAGCAAGAAACACACACACAACAAAATAAGAAGATACCACTTACTGAGAGATAAAATAATTTTAAAAAGCAAAAAAAAACACATTAAAAGAAGACGACTCTCGGATTGAATCACAAAAGGTATACTGTACATTTGAGGCATGCCACAGAAGTGACTGTGGAAGAATAACCTGAAAAAGTAGGCAAAGGAATCAAAGCAATAAGGGACAAATGCAGATAAATGATCCAAATCTTAATATCTCATAGGTTTCCATTCAAACCAAAAGCACTCAGTGAGAAATAAAAAAGAGCATTTTATAATGGTTAAAAGTTATACTCCAAAATATAAATTTAACATTTCTCAATATCCATATACCAAAGAACAATGCATCAACCATAAAGCAAACTATAAAAGGAATACAAGAAGTAACAGGTGAGAACACGTCATTAGATGGAGGCTGTAGTTCACCTTTCTCAGTCCATGACAGTTTCAGTAGGTTAAACATATGTAAGGCTATAGAAACCTATGTTCCTAAAATAATATACATTGAACTCTAAGCAAAACCAAAACAAAAACAGAGTTTATGTAAAGTCATAAAAATTGACTATGTACTAGACCACAGATGAAACAAGTAAGTCCCCAAAATAGAAAGGCACAGATAATAAGTCTGATCACAACCCGACAAAACTAAACATTCATGATTGAAGTAGAAAAAAGTCAATGTAGGAAAATTAATTTTGTTTGGAGGACTGGACACACAATGCAGTGTGAGATGATGTATTATTGAGTTGTTCACGTGACACCTGTATGGTTTTGCAAACGAATGTCACCAATAAATTCAATAAAAGATAACAACTGGAAATGAAAATAATAGACCTGGAAGTTAGAAATAATTTTTCCTAAAGAACTCTGTGTCAAATCCTCAATTTAAAACATCAGAAAATTTCAAGAAATGTTAATAATACTCCATTCCATAACCAGTTTTTTTCAGTGGTTAGAGCGTTGGCCCACAGGCTGAAGGGCCGTGGGTTCAATTCTGGTCAAGGACACATACTCGATCCCCAGCCTAGGAAAGGGTATATTCAGAAGACAACCAATTGATGTTTCTCTCTCTCCCATTCCTCCCTCCCTTCCACTCTCTCTAAAAACCAATGGAAAAAATATCCTCAGGTGAGGATTAAAAAAAAAAATAACATTCTATATTAGAAGTTATGAAAACAGCTAAAATGTTTAGAGGAAAACTTTGGCTGCTAAATGCTTATGTCAATAACTAAAAAAGAGTCAGCTTCAATCTATCGGAAATTACCCAAATTATTTGTTACTGTCTTTCTCCTCCAAGTAGAATGAGAGCTTAATGCAAGCAATGCCATTCCTTGCTGCAAGGAAGTCAGAACAAGGGCATCCTGCAAAGGTCAGGGCCAGCACAGAGGGTCTCACAGGTGTTCGAATGGGGCTGGGCTGAGGTGGCTGCCCCAGACCAGGCTGGGCTCAGGATGGAGAAGGTTAAATAACAAAATTGTCCAGCAATAGTCCTGAATTTTAAAAGCATAGTATTTGCAATGCCTTTAAAACTTTTTTAAAAAAATGCAGGTTCTGAAACATGATGATCAGTAAATATTTTTGAAATTAAAAATAATGAATCCAAAGCCTCAACACAAACATTTTCCATAACAAGAACAGGTTTCACAAGGGGAAAATTCATCCATTGTTGTAGGTAACCAGTGGCTTATGCCTGCACGGTGCTTCCCTGCTCAAGCAGCCTTTCTTACTGGTACACACAAATTCATGAGTTGGTTTTTTTCCTTCTTTTTTTTTCTTTCTCATTCCTTTCTCTTGTTTCTTTACATAAAATGAGGAATAGATGCATAGCTCAGAGCACAGGACTAAAGTGCTCTCCTTCTCAATCTGAACTGTTCATGATTTCATCCAACTGACAGATGGGACATTGTGTGTGGGAAGGCATTTCCATAATTGCCCTGGATTTTTAATGGGCAGCTACAGGACAGGGACATGTGTATCTATCTAATCTAATAAAAGAGTAATATGCAAATTAACCATCACTTCAAGATAACTAAGCCATGCCCACCAGCCAAGCCATGCCCACCAGCGAATCAGAGCGACTGTATGCAAACTAACCCAGCCAAGACGGCGGTTAATTTGTATACACAGGCTGGAGCAAAGACTGAAGACAGCCTAGAAGGAAGCCAAGTGCTGCAGAAGGGAGCCACGCGGCAGAGAAGGGAGGAAGGCAGCGGAGATGGGAGGAAGTGAGGCAGCAGGAAGGGAGCAAAGCCTGCCTCGGTGGGCTTCGCTCCCTTCTCTCCTTCGCTCTGGTGCAGGAAGCCCTATTCTTGCAGGAATAGGCTGAGGAAGCCCTATTCTTGCAGGAATCTTCCTGCAATGGGCTTCTAGTTTGTTTATGTGTGGGTGGGCATAAACATCATGGCTCTCCCCTTCTTTTATAAATGTCACTACTATGGCCCATGAACTCTCCTGGGATGTATTAAATAATGACAAAATCACAATAACTATCCTTTATTGAACCATCCTCTGGGGATATGCACTCATTTATCATTACAACAATCCTGTGAAGGACAGAAGACACAAGTTCAATGAAGTGCTTGAGGTTGTAGGTTGACATGAATAAACCGATAAACTAAAACAAGCCACACTGACCCTCTGGCCACAGTGGCCAGGCTTGGAGTTGCAGACCTTAGCAAAGTCACTGCCGGTGAGAGAAATGCAGAGGCTCTCACAAATATGTCCTGCTCTTCAAAACACTGCTTCTGCTCACTTGCTGATGCTGGAAGTTTCTAAAAATAGACTTGATTTTTTTAGAGCAGCTTTAAGGTCACAGCAAAATTGAGCAGAAAATATAGAGATTTCCCATGTATTACCTACCCTACATGCTCAGCTTCTCCCACTATCGACATCCCCCATCAGAGGGGCCATTTGTTACAACTGATGAACCTGTGTTGACGCATCACAGTTCCCCAAAGTCCACAGTTCAGGTTCACTCTCAGTTTGTACATTTGATGGGTTTGGATAAGTGTATAACGACATAGGTATCCACCATTGTAATATCCTACAGAGTAGTTTTACTGCCTTAAATATCCTCTGTGCTCTGCCCATTTGTCCCTCCCTTCCCTCTACCCTTGTCAACCGCTAATCTTTGCACTATCTCCACAGACTTGCCTTTTCCAGAATGTCATAGAGTTGGAATAATATGATATTTAGCCTTCTAGAATGGTTTCCTTCCACTTAACAATATGCATTTAAGTTTCCTCCATGTATATTCATGGTTTGATAAGCTCATTTATTTTTAGCATTAAGTAATATTCCCACCCTAGCCGGTTTGGCTCAGTGGACAGAGCGCCGGCCCACAGACTGAAGCATACTGTTTGATTCTGGTCAAAGGCATGTACCTCAGTTGCAGGCTTTATCCTGGCCCTGGTCAGGGTGTATGCGGGAGGCAACCAATCAATGCGTGTCTCTCACAATGATGTTTCTCTCTTTGTGTCTCTCCCCCTCCCTTCTCCTCTCTCTAAAAATCAGTGAAAAATTATCCTCAGGTGAGGATTAACAACAAGAACAAAAATATTCCCTTGTTTGGGCGGACCACAGTTTGTTTATCTACTCATTTACTGAAGAGCATCTTGGTTGCCTCCAAGTTTGGCAAACTATAAAAATAAAAGCATAATATGCTAATTAGACCGGACAGCATTCCGGATGAAGCCTGGGCTGTGAGGGAAGGCCAGGTCCTGAGTGACAGAGGGAAACTGGTGCTGGCAGCTGTGGAAAGGAAGGCTCACTCTTGCACAAATTTGGTGCATTGGGCCTCTAGTGCAACTCTTTCCTTCAAAATTGCATAGAATTTAGTATTTAGTGCAGTAAAGAATAAATTTGGTTTTATCCTGACTTTTTTTTTTTGTCCTCTATGAGTGTCTTGTTTTCTGGTGAAAAACAAGACTTTTTTTCCCCTTGTTATCAAGGTCATCTGATATTTGACAACCCATTTCCTGATAAAGATTCCAAATTTTCTTTAGCTTAGGCAACTTTTATTCCATTATTTCTTTGATTTTACTCGTCTTTGTGCCAATTTCATTCTCCTGTGGTACACAGATCATGAGTGTTGAATATCCTGGATCATTTTCTGTAGATCATTTTATTCATCATTATGTCATCTGTAACATTTTCCTCTGAGTTCTGGGACCATGTTTTGTGCTGTTTTTATCAACTTCTCAGTTTCCTTCACTATCCAACTTGCTAGCGACTGCCTCTGCAGTCTTTCTTAAAATGTGGAAGTTCATCATATTATCCAAAACCAGGTTTTCCTGATATTGGATTTTTTCCCTAACATTTTCCTCCCACCATGTCTGGAATTTGGAGCCTAATTGGAAATATGAACTACAAAGTTCATATTTACCCCAAGTCCTTACCTCTCCCCTTTCTTTTAAAGTAGTAAATCTTTCATCTTGTGCTTTTTATTGGTTTATCCTTGCCTACAAGAGCAGAAAGGAAGGTCAGAGCCATGCTAAAGAATCTTGAAAGTAGCTATGCAGACCTTCCCCACACTTTCTTGCTCTGTCTTTAGGAAAACGTCCAGGCCAATAATAACTTCAGAGAGAGATCTACAGCCTTCAATCTGGGACACTTCTTGAATCAAGGTCCATTTTCTTCTCTCCTATAGCCCACTCTTGCTTCCCACCAGAACCTCTTCTAGCTTAAATTTCTGCTAGTCATTTGCACCCACTATCTCCAGTGAATTTTTCTTTCATGAATGGTAATAGGTAAGGGTTAGACATCCCCTTGCCCATTTTCCTACTCTCCAGAATGAATTTCCAAAATATGAGTAGCACCCTTTTCAGGATCCAAGGATCTCTATTACATATTCTTGGACACTTCTGTGGACATGGGTTAGAGAGAAGAGCACAATAAGCGTAATAAAACTATCACCCCAAGTGGAATCCCGAGGGTCCCTTGTACTAGTGGAGCTCTATAATGAATTAGATGTTCCACAAAATTTTAAGCTCTCTCTCTAACCAAATAGCAGCATCCCTGGGCCACGATCCTGGGAATCTGTGCAGAGATTACCTGCACTGCAGTGAATAAGCCTCTAAGATAATGTGGTCCATCTCATCCTACCTCTCTCTTGGCATCATCCATTTTTATTTGTGTGCCCCTTCCTGTGTCCATCAGATTCCCGCCCCCAAGCTAGTGACACTGAAAGAAGAATCATATTTTCTTGCTGCTTTTCAAGCTCCCTGGAAACAACGCCAGCAGTTTCCTGCATGAGCTCTCATTGTATAATCAATCCAGGGTTCTGTGCCATCATAGAAGCCCCTGCTCACTGACTGCCTCCTCTCGAACCGTCAGCCTCTCCTGGTAGACAGTCCCAGGCATGATGTAAGTCCTGTTTGACATTATTCTCTCCATTAAAAGTGTTTGGCAATCTCATCCTTAAACTGGAACCCCTGCCTTCTTTCCTCAGCCCTAACTCAGTCTTTAAAGCAAATCATTTCACTTTCTGTTTTCTCCTCTCCCTTAGGGAAGTTATTGAGCTTAGAGAAGGAGGTTGAGTGGGGAAGATGCCCTTCATCTTCTAGAGAGAATGAGCTGCAGAGAAAGGGGAAGAGAGGAGACAGGTGGGGAGGGGTAAAGCTGATGAATTTCTCGCTCATGGAGGGCTGGATCTGTGTGCTTTGGCATCATTACTTGATGAGACACGTTAGAGATTTTTAGTTGATCTGCCTTCCCCACAATCAAATACAAATAAGAGAACTTTCCAAGGCCAAATTAAAATACTATTTTTGGACAAAATTGTGTTTGGCTTATGTGTTTCAGTGCCCGGCTAAAAACACTGCCCCATTCATTGAGTTTGTCACAAGGAGAGTTGCAAGAAAGAAAGAAAACTACATTCATTGAGTGCCTCCCAAACGTCAGCCATGTAACATGCCTTCCTCCTTAATCATGTTCAACGCTCCTTCCTCAGATCGAAACTGGGAATTATAAGCTCTAACATACAAGGTTATAGGGATGAAGGGCACATACAAGTGCCCCTAAATACAGTGTTGCTCGATACATGTAAATATCCGTCCCCATCCTCCTTCAGAAAATGCCTCATAGTGGTCAACCTTCTCTTCCCCTCTGTATGGCTGAACCTCTGCAAAAATGGTGGGGCATCAGGTTCTTACATAGCATGTAGCCCATGAGCCTGACATATGACTCATGTCCTAGAACTTAAAAAAATTTTGCAACTGTACAAACAGAGAAGAACATTTTTCAAGGCCATAACAGAGCTTTAAAAGCTAGTGTTTACCTTACTTATTCAAACTAAGTAATAGTATCCAACATCTTTCCATCATATAGAAAAGGAACTAGTCCATGTGAGGTTGAAAGCCTTAATACATGGTGCTAATTAGCATTGACACTGAGGCTAAAACCCATGTTTCTTGATGTCCAGGCCAAAACCTTTTAGGCATCACATATCCTGGGATGTATGATTAGAGAAAAGTATTTGTATTTTAAGAGAATTGCATTACTTATGCAATCACCAAATGGGTATATAATGAGGTCCTTGCTAATAGTAAGAGTGTAGATCTTTGCAAATGCACTCATCATCCCTTTACTCATTAATTTCATGCAAGTCTTTATGAATTTATTGGTTTACTTATTCAATACAACTTTCTTCTAAAGCATTGCAAGCAACAAGCATATTTCACAATTGATAGATGCTAAAACACCCACCAACTCTGCCAGCTTAGTTGCCATGGTGATAAATGGTTTAAGAAAGTCTCATTTATTTGAAAATATATTTAGAAATAATTGAGTCCCTTGAGAGCAAGATGTCCTAAATTCTTTCGATAGTAGTGCTTGATGTGTTTCCTTCTGGGTACCAATAACCTTTGAGGGAAAACTCTCCTAAACATGGTAGCTGAGTTGCTTCCAGGTCTGTTCTCTTGATAACACCTTGGGTTGGCAGGACTTGTTGGGTCTCAGCAAACACCCTCCTTGAACACACACCACCAGGGACTAAGAGAAGTCTTGCCCAGTGGACAATTCCCCCTGTAGTGATTGTGCATTTGAATCTGATATTAGTTAGACACAATGTGATTAGAACAAAAATGAATTCTAGAAGTCTGACGAAGCAAACTTTGGAGAGAAAAGTGAGATAAGTACTTGTTACTTGGGCAAAAGAGAAGAGGATGGGCAGTTCGCGTAGATGTAATCCTCTAAACACTGTGGTTCCACACATGGTTCTCACTCTTGGATTTTTATTTTTTTTTGAACTGGGGTCTGCTAGCATTCCTTTAATTCTTATGTAAAATAAAGTACTAGATCCATATGACACTACGGATCATAATTGATTGAGGACATTCTACATTCTAGCGCTTCACGTACATTCATTATTAGTTTCAATCTTACACAATATAGCTGTCCAGACAATATTATTACTTTGCTCAGTTTATAGGTTAGGAACATTCTTTTCTTTTCTCCTCCCAGACACTGATTCTAAACCCTTGCCTGAGTTCTTCCTCCTCTCATGTCCAGCCTGACTCTTTCATAAAGGACTTGATAATTGGTTGCACGCTTCCAGGATAAGCTTTTACTGATCCCCTCTGGATGGTTTTTGAATTTACAGAAGGTTAAGGACAAAAGCTTTGGTTTCCTTTCTCTGAACACAATTTAGGTCATAGAAGCAAGGACAAAGCTGAAAGGCTCACTGGGAATTATTGTCCCAATGTTCTTTGAACATTTTCAATTTGTACCGAAACTTGGCCAAAGCTATCATTATGTGGCTGGAGGGAAGTGAAAACTCTACGTGATAACTGAAAGAAATTGAGGCACCTAATTGCCAGCACTAAAAGCTACCCAATTTTTCAAGAAGATGTTGATTATTTTTCCTGGCCAGAACTCTGGAGAAGTTTTTCAAACACAGAGCAGTTAGCGGTAACATCTGCTCTTCTATTTAGTTGAACACAGAGCTTTCTGTAAACAGTTTCCTATAGCTTTGGGTTGCCGCCTTTTCTGGATCACATCTCCTCAACTTTTCCCAGGCAAACCATGTTCCTGGGTGTCTAACAAAGCAACAAAATCCCTTGGGAGCTCATGCATTTCTCGCTTTGTTTTCTTATCCAATTTAAAGAAAGCAATTGCTTCCATGTCCTCCTGGAAGTTGGTTTTAAACTGTCCTCCACAGTTAAGAGAAAATTCCAGAATGATGTCCTTGAACATGATGAAGATGCTGTGTGGATGTCTGGACCTCGGTGACGGGTTTGTGGTGATGCAGCCACCAGCTGGTCCTTGGCCACATGCAGGGCGGTGTGACAATCCAGGTTGTGGTACGGAAGGAAAAGACCTGCCAAGAGGACCGAACCCACAGTGGGGCCTCTTTACCCACCTTGCTCTGCCCCTGCCACCCAATGGGTTCATACATCTCTGTGGAACAAAGCAGGGAAGCCATGGGACCGCAGAGCAGAGGCAGAAGAGGCAGCGGTTTCCTCCTTAACTCCACCCAAGCTCTTGTGAAAGCCACAGAACCCGGGGCCCCACAGTGACCTACAGAATTCACGCTCCAGGGGTGAGACCAAGAATCTATAATTTAAAAATATTCCCAGTGCTTCTTATGAACAGGCAGCTCCTGGCCCAGGGGCAGTGGACTGCTGAAAATAGCACCAGACTTGGAGGCAGACTGGTTTCAAAGTCTGGTTCCTTTAAAAAAGATTTTTAATTAAATTTATTGGGGTGGCGTTAGTTAATAAAATTATATAGGTTACAAGTGTACATTTCTGTAATACATTATCTGTATATTGCATTGTGTGTTCGCCACACCAAGTCAAATCTTCTGTCACTGTATGTTTGACTTTTTACCCTTTACTACCCTACACCTCCCGCCCGACTTTCCCTTCTGGTGACCACCATCACTTGGGCACTACGTGTTTTGGGGCAAGTTATTCGAATTCTCTCATAACATTCCCTGAGATAATATTGTCTATTTTTAAAGTTGTTTTGAGAATAAAAATATTAAAATAAACCATATGCAAATAGCATAGTGCCTGGAACATTGCAGTTGCACAGAAATATAAATCTGAATCTTTATTCATTCGTTCATTTATTCAACAATTTTATTGAATGCTACCAATAATATTGTCATCATCACTAGTAGTAATAGTGTAAGTATTATTATGGGTAGTAATTATTCTACACTAAATGTTATTCTAAATGCCTTAGGAATATTGCCTTACTCAATCTTCATTCTGTCTCAGTGAGATTACGCATGATAATTCTCATTTTCCTGATGTGAAAAGGAAGGCCTGGATATAATAAGGATCTTGCTGAGTTTCCACAGAAAGTAACTGTTGGAGCTAAGAGTGAGCTCTATAGTGTGAGATCCCACTGACTCCCACTGTGCTCAGCACTGAGGGTGCTGTGCAGTGATGCACAGTCTAGGAGACAAATGATAAACAATAAACAAATTAACAGTTGCAAAGAAGAACAAGCTAAGAAGGAAATAAAAAAGCAGACTAATGAGGTGGGAATGATACTGATGTAGAGAGACAGGGAGAATCATCCCGAAGAAGTAATATTTAGGCTGGGACCTGAAGAAGGAGAGGGAGGGGCCGTGTCACAAGTGTTGGAAGGAGCACTTCAGATCAGGGATGTGACAGTGTCCTCTGAGGCATTCGGATGGGAAATTACTGTGGCTACAACTTTGTGCCCAAACAGATTGGAAAGGTGGGCAGAAGCCAGAACAGGTGTGGTCTCACAGGCCAAGTAGGCAATGCAAATTTTATTCGAAATGCAATGAGGAGCAGAACAGTTTCGAACCAATTTAGGCTCTTAAAAAAGATCACTCTGATTTTTGTTTGAAGAATAGATTGGGTAAAAATGAGGCAGAAGATGAAGCAGAGAAAGCAATTATGGGATTACAGTGGGGATCAGATGAAAGGTAATGGTGATTTACTCTAGCTGAGGCAGAATTAGAGGTCTAATTTTGAACATATGAAATTTGTGATCGTTATAATAAACTTGGGAGGTAGATATCTAAGAATAAAGCTCCAAGAAGAGAATAAATGTAGAATTTAATAATGAAGAGTTCTCAAAGCCAGGGAGAATGAATGCTTTCTCCTAGAGAGAGACGGAAAGAGATGAAAAGCGCTAGAACTGAGATCTGAGACATTTGAAGTTTAGGCAAAGTTAAAGGACCTAGTGAAAAAAGACAGAAGAAAGACCAGCCATGAATGTCTAGGAAAATCAGAACAGGAGAGACATGTGGAAGTCTCCCAAACCAGGAGAGACATGTGGAAGCCATAGGGGGGGGTCATCCTTGGTGTGGGACATGAAGGATGATGGGAATAGGAAAATGTGCATTTAATTAAGAGCCCCCCACCCCCTGCAACTGAACTTTAAAATAACTTTCTCAGTGTAGCCATGAGCAAAATTCAGAATAGAGCTGTTGGAAGAGTGAATGGAGGGCGGTAGAAAGATGAAATTCTACGAATTTAGGCTATACAGGGATCAGAGAAAGGAAGCAATTGCTGAAGTGTATTGTGGACATGCATAACTTTTTCCTTTTGCTTTTCTGTTTTGTTTCTAAGATGGGAAATGCTAAAGCCTATTTTATATACTGCAGAGCAAGGTCCAACAGAGAGATGAGGATATAAGGAAAAACAGGTGACACTGAAGGAATCAAGGACAGATTCGCTTTACAGGGTAGAAGCTCCAGACCCCTAGGGTTAGTGGGAAAGAGCTCTTTCTTCCTAGAACATGAAGAGGGAGAATCTGCGCAGATGTGATAAGTCTGGAGACCTGCACCTTTTACAAGGAAGATCATCTCTTTTTAAAGAGTTCCATTTTCACAGAGAGATGAAGTAAATTTTTCAAGCTGAAAATACAACTGGGAGAGGAAGATTCGGCGATTTGATGAGAAAGATGTGAAATAGTCAAAGGTGAACCAGCGAGAGTCAAATCACCTGATTGCTCCCATCTGCCCTCCCCTGCTGGCCTGAACTGAGTAGGAGACTTAGTTAGGGTGGAAAGTCCACCTGGGGCCAGTTGTCAATGACATGCAGGGTCACTAGCCTGGAAGGTATGTGAGTTTCTCCAGGAATACTGGCCTCTTGGGTATAAGGCAGCAGGGGCAGTTTTTTTTTTTTTTTTTTTTTTTTTTTTAAGTTCATCAGATCTTTGGATCTGTAGAGGCAAGTGTGATGGGGAAGAGTGAGCGGGGAGCTCAGAGTGGTGTAATCTATGGATATGGAGAGAAATGAAGAGATAAAAGAATTTAGGGCTGGAGACAGTAATTTTAGAATGGGTGAGTCACTGCCTTCATATTCTACAAATAGGTCCTTCCCTATAAGTGAACACATTTGGGACATATATCCTTCATACATGCATGGATGTTTGCTTATTTTAGATGTATATGTACTTACTAGGTGCCAGTACTAAGCTAAATGATTTACAAATATTAATTTACTCAAGCTTCATAACCGTCGCAATAACTCCATGAAGTAGAAACTATTATTGTACAGTTTTACAAATAAGAAAATTAGACATAGAGTAGTTAGGTAACTTTCTCAAGGCTGCACATTTAGTAAAGGCTACAGAGTTTGATTCCAGAGAGTCTTGCTGCAGACTTAATGCTTTTATTTATGTGTGTAAAACTATTCTAATGAATTATTCTACTAGCACATCATGTCCATGATAAAAACATAAAAATGGGTGGAAAATAAAAATTTTCTTCCCACAGTTCAGTGCATTTTCTTAAGCATCTCCTAAACTCCATGTATTTGGAGCTTAATATTAAGGATGTGGTGAAGACAGTGTGTTTGCAACATAAACAACTGAACTGGAAGGCTTCGATTACAGTGAGAAAGTAAGGATAAGTAGTTGTGATTTCAGGGTGGCTTAGTTGACACTGATGACAGGTCCAAGGTATGGAATTGAATGGCTAACATAAAGCAATGGAGAGTTCTTTGTGATGAGGAGGTAAGGGAATGAAGAAGACAAGGCATTGGCTAGGACATCCACACAGACCCTGGGAATGAAAACAGTGTTGAGATGGAAGATGAGACTGTACCGTACCTGTTACCATCTTTATAATAGGAGCAAGCAAAAACCCGGTAATCAACAATAACAGCAATGCAGATGAGAGAGAGATGGTGGAAGACTTACCCACAATGAGCAGACCCAACTATTGAAATGCAAATAATTGTTTATGCTGCAGAGAATGTTAGGCTATTTGATGGTGGAGATCTGCAGTGTTGACTATAAAGGAGAGGTCATCTTAGTAGGCAGAAACTTGGTCATACTCAAGGGTGTCATCAAAAGATGCCTGGGTAGGGGACCCTGCATTTGCCAGCAGCATCCAAGAAGGATTCCCAGAGAAACTAGTACTTGACTTGACTTTGGAATTTGCAAGAAAGTGAATATGTCAGAGATGGACTTGGGGAAGGAAGGCATTAAAGATGGAAGGCACAACATGAGTTAGCACTGAGGCAAGAAAGGATGTGATATCGACTCAATATGGCTTGAGTGTAGGTCATTAGGGAGTGGTGAGTGATGAGATTGAAGATGCAAGGCGAGGCCAGATCAGACAGAGAATTGCATGTCATTGTTAGGAAGTTGAGATTTATCCTGAATATGTTTGGGGCCCGTAGAAACATTCCAAGCTGTGGTAGATCATGGTCATATTTGAACCTGGAGGCAGTGTTGAGATTTGATTTTATGAAGTTTGGCTGGAAGAAAGGTCAGTTAGGAAGCTCTGAAATGGTCCCAGCAAGACGTGATAGAGGCTCAAAGAAGAGAAAGTAAGGTGTAGACTAAAAGAATAAGGTGAGAAATTATGGAAATACTTAGAAGGAAAAATGGCAAGAGATGGTTTGAGTAGTACAGGGTCAAGAAGAGGGATGAGCTCATGATAACCAGCAGATTCCAGGGTGCCTGTTCACAAAAGCAGGAAAGACAGGAGAAGCACAGTTACAGAGTGGTAGCTTCTGCTGGGCAGGTGTTGAGTCTGAAATGTTTGGAGGTTTGCCTGGATGGTTGGGGGTCCAGAGGAAGAGCCCATCCTTCCATTGGCTTTCCCAGAAGAATAAGAAAGTTTCTATCTTTGCTAGAATTCTCTGGAAAATATCTTCTCGTGTTCTGTTGACCTAACGTGGACCATATGCCCCCCCCCCAAGATCAAATGTGGTACCTGGATATGGGATGCACTTATTTGATAAGACAATCTTGCCATCCCTAGAGTTGAGAGGAGGTAAGTCTTTGCCAGACGATATGACTGACCCTGGGGAGAAGGCAGTTTTCCAAATGAAACCTGTAAAATATCCAGGATATGGAAACTCCACCATTGTCAGGAACAGGAAAAATAAATCAATCTCTGCTCCAGCTCCCAAGGGTCACACAGACCATTGTAGCACAGAGTAGGGATATCCACCTCTGTGTAGGAGTACTGAGAATGATTTGATAGTAGATGTGACATTTGAGCTTGGTTCTTAAGGATTGTGCAGAAGGTTGCCAAGCAGAGAAAGTGCATGAGCAAGAGGATTGAGTATTCTGACAGAGAACAAAAATGCTCAAATGCTCAAATGCCAGGGGCCCAGACACGAGGCCTTACTGTGCTTGTCTGGGGAGTCACCCTTGCCTGTGATTCAGACACCGATTTGTTCTATCAGTCAAGTATCTTGTTTGTGCAGAGAATTACATAGCATTGTCTTAATCCATTTAATCTAATTTCTGTTACAACTTTTTAAAAAAAAAATCCCATGTAATTTTGACAGTGGAAAAGGGAAGGGGTATGTGTCATCATAGGTTTTGCCCTGTGTGACTCATTTTTGGACACAAAAGGGTATTATGACAGCTGTTTGATAGTATCTTAGGGAACTTGAGAAGCTTACTTAACCTCCCCTACTTAACCTCTCTGCACCTCAATTTCCTCATCTGGGAAATGAGAGATAATAACACCTCTGCTGCAGGCTCACTGTTAGGTTTAAATACTATAACACATGCAAAGTGCCTTGTAGATTGTATTTCTCTACCAAGTCAGGAAAAAAAGGTGATTATTACCATTCTCATTATTATTATTGAGGGCCATGGGGAAAGAACTCAAGAGGAGCAGCGTAAGACATTTGGGAGAAAAGTTGTCATGACTGGATTGCCAGCCAATGAAACAGCAGGTAGCAGTCTTCTATGCAGGCTGAGTGAACTGCCTCCTCAGTCTTTTTATTATAAAGTAGATAATCTCTCAACTGCTTCTGTCAAGGAAAACTGTAATAATTGTAATTGCAACCATAGGATACAAAAAACAGGGGTTATTTTAGTGAAAATACAGGCCTGGAGTTAGATAAGCCTGCATTTTAATCTCTGATCAGTCTATTGCTAGTTTCTTTAAATTGAGCAAATAACTTCTGTAACCTTCAGTTTCTTTATCTATAAAATAGAGCTAATAATAATAAGTATTATTAGTGGCAATAAAATTAAATGAGAATGTACATATAAAGCCCTAAGCAAAAATTTGGTACATCATAAGCCTTAAGTAAGTATTAGTGATAACTAATATTGTTTTAAAGTTATGGGGCAGCTTATCCTTTTTTTTTTTTGGACACTTTTATGGACTATCGGTTATACTGTAGTAGAGGTGTCCTATTTATAAGGCCCTGAAGGGGAGAAAATCAGAGTGTGGGGACCTAATGGGGTTGTCAGTCATCATGCTGCTGACAACATCCAGGCTCCCAGTCAGAGGGATTCTGATCCACATCAGAAACGGTAGGGATGCGAATGTAGATACAAATGTTATATGTTATCTTTTTTCCTTTCTTGATTCCTGAGAAAGACATATGGCAGATTAGAGTACATGATAGCATTGTATGATGGAGTCAATAACATATTTAGACTTAATCTATATGTCAAGTGTAGCACAAAGAATGTGGGGATAAATGGAACTCTGTGTGTGTGTGTGTGTGTGTGTGTGTGTGTGTGTGTGTGAGAGAGGGGGGGAGAGAGAGAGAGAGAGAGAGAGAGAGAGATCTAATCCTGGAGCCACAACATCCCAGCTTTGTGACCTTTGAAACATAACTTCACTCTTTCAAGCACCCATTTTCCATCCAATAGAGAGAGAAGTGCTATACCAACCTACAGCCTTGGCCTAATAACGCTGGAAGAAAGTGCTCGATGCATTAGAGGCCCTCTTTCCTTTTCTCCCCAACGTAACCTTGGTTGTAAGTAGAGAGCATGTTTGACACTCAATGGAAAGATGAGCTGCTTCAGAGTACCTTTAAATTAGTCAAAGAATCTGAGACAGTCTGTTGTCATTCCCTCTATCCCAGCCACCCATATCAAATGAATGATCATCTTTTAATATCAGGAACTTGAAAAAGGGGTGAGGCTTATTCCTGGGTATAGTTAAGATACAAGGGGACTGAAACTGCCCACAATCACAGTCACGATCATCACACTAGCTAGCAGTCACCGAGCCCTTTCTGTGTGCCACTATTCCTTCACTGTAAGAACTCCGTGAATTCCCATACACTGACGAGAGCCTGGAATTCTAACGGGGAACATGTAGTGCACAGTGAGTGTGGGGCTGACTGGGGAAGGCCGGCTGGCCACACAGAAAGGCCCTTTACAGCTCCTGAAGTAACCAGTGTTGAGGGCCTGGCTCCCAGCCACACAGGCTCATAAAAACACTCATATTCAGCCCCAAGTTAATTGCATTTGGAAGTGCTGATTCAGGCTTTAAAAAACAACAGACCTTCCAAAAGGGCGATTGGTAAATCAGATCACAATTTATCTATTCGTCGTAAGAAATCGCTGTCAAGCAAAATAGATGTTTGTGTCAGTCTGACTGGTACATTCCCTCCCTGTAGGCAACCCAACCGGAAAAAAAAAAAAAAAAAAAAAAAGGGAAGAAGAAGCCAAATGTTAATTAGGAGGACTCCTGGTGAGCCAGGGAATTTCTCATTAGGTCACGTTAGTCGAACACATCAATTTCCAGATGGGCCAGAACTTCCAGATGGGCCGGGCGTCAGGCAGAAATTGATCTGATTAAATTCTGCCAAAATTTGCTTCTGTGCTTTTCTATTTGCTTCTAACTGTTTAGACACAAAGCCTTGGGCTAATTCTATCTCTGTGAACTAGAACGCTTTTCTAATGACATTTCCTGTGACTATTCTAACGCAGGGATTGGCCCTACAGCTTGCAGGTCCACTCAGCCTGCCACCTGGTTGGGTACTGCCTGAGAACTAAGACCAGTTTCTATGTTGCGGTTAAAAAAGAAATCAAAGAAATAATAATATTTTATGACATGTGAAAAATTACAGGTAATTAAAATTTTCATGTCCACACACAAAGTTTTATTGGGACGCAGCTACGCTCATTCACTTAGGCATTGTCTATGGCTGTGATGGCAGAACTGAATGGCTGAAACCAACAATAAGGCCTGCCAAACTGAAGGCAGGTCCTAACTGGTGCTTTAGCAAAAAAAAAAAAAAAAAAAAAAAAAAAAATGTGCTGATGCTGCCCAAATCCATTGTTTTGATTTTATTCATTAACCTCTCAAAGAGTAATCCTGTTTTCCTTATCATCCTGTGGGGGCTACATAGGTTAGCCCATTCCCACCCAACTGACTTCAGGTTACCTAATTTTATTGCCATGAAGTCTTAATTAAAACTGGAGCTCGAATATAAAATTATTTGGTCATCATGGACAACGGGTCATTTATTAAACAGCTATGACAAGCTAGGAGCTTTCTGTGAAGCTCTCATTTAATCCTCAGAATCACTTTAGGTAATGACTCATTGCACCTCTTTTTAAGGATGAGGAAACTGTGCCCAGAACATGACTTCCCCAAGTTCACCCAGGACAGTTGGCAGAGCTGGAATTTGACCCCAGGCTGCCTGACTCAACACAGCTTTTCTCCTCCCCATCACGCAAGGTCATCTCACAGTAATAAACTAACCGGGAGTGAGGAAGGTAACGATCCATTTTCTGGCAAAAGTACATTAAAAATAGCATCAGGTTTGATTTTCTGAAGTTGTGTCATTACTACAATCCCGACAAGTTCATGGCTAAGCATTTTCTCTGTCAAGAGTGAGTGTCCAGTGTCACGGCAGAGATGGGCAATAACGCATGGAGGTGACTGGGCCTACATGTAAGAAAGGTTGGTGACACTCAAGCTTTTAACTGTTTAGTTTCCCATTCTTACACAGACAAGGAAGGATATGGAGGACAGCGTTTGAAAAATATGTACTAACTGCAAGCTCTAGGCTTGGGGTGAAGTAGCATCGAAAGAGACAGATGCTACTCATACCTCCCAACTGCCAGTGTGATTGAGGAGCAGGTTTTCAGGTCTTCCGGTTTACAAGGGAAGTCACAGAAGTCTTTGTTCCCCCATTACATCATGTGACTCTTAAACTTGCACAGGCCAAAATGTGTCTATCTTCAGGTCCACTATGGCCCATGGGCTGCCAGGCTGTGACCTTGGGCTATAATTGCTAGCCAACACCTCCTCGCCCTCCCCCACATTGCTCTTAGCTGGTGAAGGACCGTAGCAAGGTTCCTGCTCACATCTCCATCCACACAGACTGGTTCTTTGTTCTCTCCCACTGGCTAAGGATACAGGCAGCAAAAGCCAGTCTGGGCCTTTAATCATCCAAATGGCCCTTTTAGCTCTAAGTTCCAGCATAACAGTTGTAGCTAACAGGCTTTTGATCTCCCTCAGGATACTGCCTCCTGATTAAAAAAGTCTTTTCTGCCTTTTAAAATTCCTCATCCACTTCCGATTTCCCTGCCAGCTAATTTGGCTGCCTTTTTTCCACTTTCTTCTCAAGTCTGTTGGGAGTACAAGCACCAGAAACAACTTGTTTGCTTGCATTTCTCATCTTCCTTTTCTAGAAGTCTGCATTCCCATCCAGGGCTTGGGACAACCTGTCCTATAAACTCAACCTACTCATGTTCCTGCCTCCTCTGTAAGCCCCATAACAAACCCAAGTTCCTCCCTCAATGACTTCAGTTTTTTAAACAAAAGTACTAAACCAGTTTAAACTGGAACAAACCTATTTTTTGTGGCTATTGACTTACTCTTCAAAAATCATTTGAGCTGGTCCAGCAGCGTGGTTCAGTGGTTGAGCATTGATCTATAAACCAGGAGGACACGGCTCAATTCCCCAGTCAGGACACATGCCCTGGTTGTGGGCTTGATCCCCAGTGAGGGGTGTGCAGGAGGCTGATTCTCTCTCAACATTGATGTTTCTATCTCTCTTTCCCTTCCTCTCTGAAGTCAATAACAATATAAAAAACATATATTAAAATAGAGTAAGAATCAAAGGACACATTCTGTAGCAAGATAAGGCAGCATTCTTTCAGCTTTTAATTTTTTCCTGGATTATTTTTACAGTTGTCTCACCCATGCCCACTTTTATAGTATTTTTAAGCTGCGCTCCCCTGTCTTTCCAAAGCATTCAACTAAGTCTTCGTAGAAACACATCTTTCTTTGCTGCTGCCTCACCCGTGCGCATTTTTAACTATGGGATGAAATAACAGTTACTGGCATAGTTGGCATGAACAGGCTTGGAAATGAACACACTGAATCTTGGTGTGCCAGTGCGCAGTGTGGCTGCCCTTCCCAAGCTCTTGGGGTGTTGGTGACATTGGTCTATATTCTACGGAGGAAATGAAGGCAAGGAGTGAAGAGGAAGTCAATCAAGGATGTAAGAAAGACCCTCACTGCCCATTTACCTTCCACAAGTCCTCTGTGCTACCCTTATACCTAATTTTTTCTGTTTTGCATCTTATCTTATGCTCCACGGAAAGTCAGATTATGAAACATGGTTGGTTAAAATGTCTGATTCCCTCCGGTGCCTAAGAGCTCTCAATTTGCGTGGTTGGTCCAAAGAGAAAGCTTGAGGTTCTGAGGTTGAATTTGAAGCTGTAAGTCCTAATACCCTCTTTGTACTCCTCATAACCAGGCTTTCTGTGGCTTCTGTCTACTTTGCCATCATCAGAACCTTAAATACCATTGCATAAGTGAGTTTCTGAATAGCCCTTCATGCTCAGCTCTCCGGTTTTTCTGCTAATGTGTTTATCCCAAGGAAATAAAAATATCCATGAAAAGAGAGATACAGGATTCTGTGTTGACTCATTTCCTGGCCCAGGAGGCCTTTTGATTAAATATTATTCACTGTAGAAATTGAAAAAAGGATAAAAAAAAGTACCCTATGGGGACCACTTATGATTAGATGACTCATACTTTGATTATGTGGAACTAAAATCTCAGCTATCACCTAATGACATCCCTGGTGAGGCCTGCTGCTAATCCTCTTGGCATGCCATGTCTTTTGAGGTAGCTTGAATATGTGATCTTTATAAGTTAACTAGAGGCCGGTGCACGAAATTCATGCACCAGTAGGGTCCCTAGCCTAGCCGGTGATCAGGGACAATTAGGGACTTCCAGTGGCCAGCCGAGGCCTGCCTTCATTCTGCGCTAGCCCCTGGTGGTTAGTGCACATCATAGCAAGCAATCGCACTCCCAGTCTCCTGGTTAAACTCCCAAGGGGACCCTTTGCATATTAGCCTTTTATATATATAAATAAGTGGGCTAATTTGGAAGAACTGACTGGAGAATTCAGAATTACTGAGTTTAGTTCAGAAGGAAAAGATATGTGCTATCCCAGACTATTTTGTCGTGTGAATACGTTTTAAACGATTTTCACTGATTAGATTACACATAAGGGCTAATCCCCCTGAAGCTTACTTATGCATTGAGCTCCTATCTCAGTGCCTGAGGTTGGGAGTCTATGTCAGCCTGTGGTTTGCTAGCCATGACTCAGGAATGAAGATAACCTTGGAAAAATGCAAATTGGTACAGAATGAATACAAACACTGTTTCATATGCTAAGTGAATTCATCATTTTAAAGAAAACCTTGGATTTTTTACTTTGGTGACTCATTGTTTCATGATAGAACACTGTGGGAAGACAGACAAACAGAGGCTATCCAGCTCCCCCCATGACCCCAAGAAATGGGAGTGATTTTTTTTCAGGTGCTGCTTTCCTAATACCATTTTGCCCCTTAATTTTTATCATCCAGTATCATGTCAAATCTGCATGTCTTTTGTCAGTGATACAAGGGCAAGCACAATGGCCCTTTTTAACCATGACAAATAACTTAGACTCTCCAAGCTGCATTTTTGTCATCGATAAAATAGGGTAATGGTAATGACCTCATAGAGTTGTTGGTGAGAGAATATTCTCTGGTTCTCTCTCCTATCAGTGTTTAGGACTCCTGCCATTATTCCGTCCTCTTCTCTCTCTTTGAATTGTGTCTAGCTCACTCACCTTTAAACCCACATTTTGGGGCCTCATCTTTGTCAGCCAGTTCTGGTGTTTCCCCCCAACAAAAGCCAGATCATCTGATAGGAATTCTGTGATTGGTTCTTAAATGAACCATTATTTTTCCTTTCTTCAAACATGTGTAAAATACAAGACCTGGCAAAAGTAGGTTTACAGTTATTCCTGTGGAAAATAAAAAAAAAAAATAATAAAGTAATACAAGAATAAACTCTGGGCCTGTCCTGTGTTTCTCAGTGGTCAGAGTGTTGGCCCTCGCACTGAAGGGTCTTCAGTTTGATTCCCAGCCAAGGGTGCATACTTGGGTTGCAGGTTTGATCCCCGACACCCGTCGGGGCATAGTGCGGGAGGCAACCAATCGATGAGTCTCGTATAGTTGTGTCTCTCTCTAGCCCCCTCCCTGCTTTCTTCCCACTCTCTCTCTAAAAATCAATGGGAATGAATTTTCCTCCCTTCCATTCTCTCTCAAAATCAATGGGAATGAATTTTCCTCCCTTCCATTCTCTCTCAAAATAAATGGGAAGAATATCCTCAGGTAAGGATCAACAACAATAAAAAAGAATAAACTGTTTCACGTACTCACAATTGTAAACCTACTTTTGCTCTGTGTTTTGTGTCCAAATGGCAGATGCTATTAGCTGGAATTTTTTGTAAATGGCATTTATTTATTATTTATTTATTTATTTATTTATTTATTTATTTATTTATTTGCTTACTTGTTTTTAAGGAGGTTATTTATGTTCATTGTGTTCTTGCCATCTGTTTTCATATTCCTTCATCATAGGTTCCTAGCTGAAATCCATCTGTTTCCACAGAAAAGCCAGTTTTTATCTTCATCCCATTGTGCTTCTGTGCATAGTCTAGAGCTACAGTGGTGCTCCCATTGTTCTGGATTCTCTTCTTGGATGTGTAGCCAAGCTCAAGTGTGATTGATACCTACTCCAGCCTTTTCTGGACTAACTCCATCCTTCCTCTTGCTAACTCCCAGTTCTTCTATCATCCATACTGGTTCATGACTGTCTGTTACTTTATTATGTGGCTCCTCCTTAGCTCACCTAAACTGTAGCTCTTGTCAAGAGACTGAAGAAATATAATTATTATACAGAAACATCGAGATTAGGGTCATGTAATTAGCTCATTTGACAAACAATTATGGGAATTATAGTGTGCAAAGCATTGTGTGAAATTTATCACATAAACTCTGTCTTCAGTAAGTTTATAGTTTAGTTGACGAATAAGCATATGTGGAGAGAAAATTATCACTTAATTATGACTAAATTAGACATTGAAAAAGGTGTTACAGAGGAACAGTAATGCACTACAGAAACAAATCCAAAGCTTGCGAATTTTCTAAATGACTTGCCGTCACTGTGAATGTTCACCCAGAAGTTCATCTTCTGATGGGTTGTTTCTTGCTTGGGTATCTGTAAAACTAAAAATGGAATCAAGACAAGGGATATCTCTCATTGATAACTCCGAGTGCTGCCATTTTTTCTGACTATGAAATCAACAACATCTTTTCCAGAGATTGCATCAGCATGCAAGATGGAAAAGACATTTGACTGAGCTTAAAAACACACCACACAAAAACCTGTGTGTAACTTCTTTCTTTGCCACCAGATAGAAGCATGACTAATGCACCATTTGCTCATTTTCTCCTCTGAAAGCCCTCTAGGTGACGAGGATAATAGCAGAGTTGTTGTGATCAAACAATCAGGTGAAAATTGTTCAAAATGTATGAAGCCCTGGGAATTAGGTGTATTATTAATGTAACTAAATGAATAATCTGTGGACACAAATAAAAATACATTTCCAGCTCCAGTCAGCAAAGAATTGCAAAAATGTGAGCAAAAGAGTTATCATTCTGCCCTATAATTAATGGTTTCCTTTTGATTTCCTTGCATCTATCATCAGGGACAATTTGGTGTTCCACATATAATCTTCCTCTCTTTGTTAGAGCTGCACACAACATTTACCCTTCTGAGAAAATCAGAAGGCATAGATATATGCTCATCCTTTGAGCTATCCATGAAGACTTATTTATCTCAGGAGTAGACAGGCTCTCATAAGAGGCACAGGATTCAGCATCTAGATCCCCAAAGAGGTAGTAAGTAGGTCATATTATAAGTATTACTAGGAGCCCGGTGCACAATATATTGTGCACTCGGGGGTCCCTCAGCCCGGCCTGTACCCACCCACCCCGAGGTCCGTCACCCACCCATCTCGCCCTGCCCACCTCACACACCCTACGGCCCGCCGCCCACCTGCCAGCCCCGCCGCCCCACTGCCTGAGCTGCACCCACCTCCCTGGTTGTGTGGTTGTGCCGCCGGCCTCAACCTTGGTTGAGTTAATTTGCATACAGCCACTCTGATTGGCTGGTAGGTGTGGCTTAGGCGTCCTGGAGAAATGGTCAATTTCAATATTACGCTTTTATTAGAGTAGATAGGCTTTGCCTATATATACTCTTTTCTCTTAAAACACATATTCTGGCTATATCATACTTTCTTTTGATCCTGATTATTGTGTTTGTTATATTGATTAATTATCTTAACTTTAAGCCTTTAAGTCAAAAAGTTATTTTTTTCTTAATGCATTAAAATAAGAAAAGGGTTTTATAACTTCTCCCACTGGCTTGGTTCAATATTTAACAACAACAACAAAAACTTTCTCTTTATTCTTAATTTTACTTTTGGCCATTTTATTTTATACTAGGAGCCCGGTGCACAATATATTGTGCACTCGGGGGGCGGTGGGTCCCTCAGCCTGGCCTGTGCCCTCTCACAGTCTGGGACCCCTTGGGGCATGTCCACCTGCTGGCATGCCTGGTCAGCCTGGGAGAGGGGCTGATGGCAGTTTGCTTATAAATCATTGCACCTTTCTAAAAGAAAAAAGGTCCCACATGTCTACTTCACTCATTTAGTCTTCTTCTCTTATCCAGATCCTGATTTCATAATTCCTCATTACCTTGTTTTCCTCTAATGCAATTTTACTTGGTTCACACCTCACACACCCCTCCCGCGCTCCCCACCCACCCCAGACACCCCTTGGCCCACCACCTGCCCTGCACGCCCCGCCCACCCTGCCGCCTGCTCTGCACCCGCCTCCATGGTTGCACTGCCGGCCTCCATCTTGGCTGAGTTAATTTGCACACAGCCACTCTGATTGGCTGGTGGGCATGGCTTGGCTGGTGGATGTGGCTTAGGCGTGCCGGAGAAACGATTAATTTCAATATTACTTTTTTATTAGAGTAGATTAGAACTAGAATCCCGGTGCATAACAATTCATGCACTGGTGGGGGGGGGGGTCCCTCAGCCCAACCTGCACCCTGTCACAGTCTGGGAGTCCTCAGGGGATGTCCTACTGATGGCTTAGACCCAATCCCCATAGTCTGGCCTCTCTTTACAGGAGGGGGCCAGGCAGGGGATCAGGGGATGGTGCCGGCCCCTGCCCTACCCCTCCGCCGCAGCTGGTCGTCACCTCCACCATTGCTGTTCCCTTCCTCTGCCCGCTGGCACGTGCCTTGGCTGGCCTTGCACCGACTGCTTTCTGGCACCCCCATGCCATCCTGCTGACTGGTTTTTCTGCCATTCAGTTAATTTGAATATTATGTTTTTTTTTAATCGGTTCATAATTGAAGAAAAAGAGTAATGGGCTGTCATTATCTTTAAAATAACATGTAATACATCCACAGATAACTAAATTATTCATTGTTTTTATTCTTCATACTAGAGGCCTGGTGTATGAATTCATAATTGGGGCTGATG
>PVJC01002748.1:0-70829 GCA_004026665.1 Murina feae | reverse complement strand
AACTGAGTGGGCAGGGGTGTGACCAGATCAATGCTCCCATGGGGCTTCCCTTGCATAGTAACCTCCGATTTTAGGGTAAAGACTGTGTTTCTTCCCATGACTCACAGAAACCAGGCACTTAGCTCCAAGAAAATAGGGTGATGACACACTTTAAACCTTGGCCCCCTATCGGAGACGATTATAGCAGAACTTCGACTCCCCCTGAATTATTTCCACTCTCCACCACTTACTCAACAGCTTGAGCCACAAGTAGATCTGCATTCAAGCGAATCTGAGTCTCATTTAGGTAAAAGGGAATAGGAAGGTGCAGAGGAACGGAATTTTCAGTTCTCTGGTAATTAGTGTAAATACACAAACTCATGCACATGTGTACACATGTATGTGTTTGTGACATGTTTCCTTCTCAAGTGTAAACCCAATATATCATATGGACATATCTGCCTTTTAGCCTCTGTACATCTCTCACTATCACTGAAATCCAGAGCTAGACTCAGAAACAGGAGAGCTGTGTAGTTTCCCAGGTCACCAAACTTTGATGAGTGTCAAAACCAGGGCTGATAGTTAACAGATATGCACAGTATAGTTATTCCAGTTGCTAAAATGTTGAAGTATTTCCATATCGTTTTCCTGAGCCCACAAGTCTCTAGTGGGCTCCTAGTGTCTCCCCTGGGTCTTCCAGAAGTTGCCTACCTCACCTCATACCACTGCTCTGACTTCTTCACCAACCGGAAACAAACGTTTTAGGCTCGCAGGGCATTCAGGCCATGCTCTGAACTAAGGCAGCCACCATTCTAATTGGTCGGCGGCATCTGTGTAGTACTGATTATTAAATACTTTTTACAACACCCCTAAGCTGAAACATCACTAGAAATGTCACATAATGAAGACAATTATATTTGCGGCAACTTTCATTGAGTTGACCTTTCTTTAAAACGAGAGTGTAGGCAGAGGCATTTACTGAAGAGAGCAACCATCGTACGGTCACAATCCTGACGTGATTCATTGGCTGATTTATAGATGTTGTCCTCTCAGAAGGGTAGAAATCTATTTCTATGGCCCTCCTAACCGGTCTTTGAACTGCCAAATATCATTTAATAAGTTCTCACATATAATACATCCAATTATATCACAGCATAGACGTGAGAAAGGGCCATGACTGTGGAATCTACTGGTCTTCATACCTGCCACAGCTCCCAGAAGCAGCTGGCTTCAGTGGGAGTTTTCTCTGCAAACATGTTGATGTCCCAGAGATAATTCAGTTCAGCCAGGCAGTCTGCAACTCACTCAGGCAAAACAAAGAGCTCTCTTAGGGAGGATTTCTGATGAGCAATATCACTGGGGGAACTGAATGCAAATTAGGTAAAAATCTAAGTGGTTTTTAACTGATATATCGGATGCTTATTTAAGGATTTCATGGAGACAGTCTACAGGTTCATAAGCAGCACCAAAGACACTGGAAGTTATTTCTGAAAGCCATACTCAAGTTTGGCAGTGTTTTCTCTGATGCTACTGCTAAAACTAGTCACCATCAATAACAGTGATGACTAATAAATATTGAGCACTTGGTGTGTACCAGGCCCCATCACATTTGATCCCAGCTTTACAGTCCTTCAAGGTAGGTGCATTCATCATCCCCATTTCACAAGTAAGGAAGTTAAGCAACAGAACTTAACTGCAGTAAGTGCACTTAACCCCAAAGCTCATGAGCTCAACACTCTGTTAGGTCAGTGGGGCAGAGCCCATGTCCTTGAGACAATTCTGCTGGCACTGCTTTTTATAATCAAAATACACTTGCAATGTAAAGCATCACAATACCTTTCTCATTCTGAAATAACTTGTGTGGTTTGTGAACCAATCTATATTGTGATTCTTGGCTTGAACCAGCAAATTACTTCCATAAACAGGAGACTAAATCAATCTTTATAAAACTTTATCACTATTACTAAGTTCTGTACTCAACAAGACATTGTCATACAAGTTCTGTGCCTCAAAAAACCAACCAACCAAGCACACACACACATATACACACAAAACTAAAACTTGCCTTTTTATTTGGGAAATTGAAGCCACTGACCAGGGTAAAGGTGACCTGAGAACAGGCTAAACCAAGCAGCTATGAGCAAATATCACAGTGTGTGACAGCCAGCCATGAGATATGGAGCTTTTAACAAAAATTATCTGAAATTTGAGTGGTTTTGAACAAAAGACATTAAAACAGACTCCATCATTATCTGGTAAATGGTTGACTTTTTAGTAGCTAATGCGTTACAGTGAGTCACACAATTGACACGTTAACTTATGCTTCTCAGAACCTTAGGATTCACTTAATTGTTTTACATAAATATTTCTCATTTCAAGACCAACCCCCACTATCTCCTGGAGTCTCTCCTCTCTAAATCCACCATTTTGCCTTAATCTTGGCCTTTCACCTTCTCGTTGCCTTCATGCCCCCTCAGGAGCCTCTGCTCTTTCATTCCCCAATTCTCCACTCCCGCATCCCCATCTCATCCTACCCTCCACAACCCCTCACTGTAGCCCTTTGGCCTCCAGGGGTTCGTCTCACCAGTCCACCTGCACCCACTCCCAGGCTGGCACACACTGCTTTCCCCTGTGCTGCCAGATACCAGGGTCCTACTGCCCTCACATCTGGTAGGACCTTCCTGCTGTTGTCTTCATCTTCTTGGGAACCCGTCACAACAGCTCCAGATCCATGTATCTCTGTCTTGACCTCACACTTCTAGAGTCTTTTTCCCCCCAGCTACCCTTTCTCATTAGAGTCATGAAACTCTACCTCTGGCACTTTAAAAAAATATGTTGTTTTAAATGAATACATTTAAGTTTTTAAAAGTGGGACACTATTAAATATTAAGCAACTCATAGTTTAGGTAGTCAAAGAATGTGGAAAAACAATTGGGAGGGCCCTTGTATGATTATTACTGAGATACTGAGACTATTGCATTAGTGTTTATAACAACATAATGCGGTAAACAGTTTTTATCTGTAGTTTTCAAAGAAAGAATTGGAGACTCAGAGAGGTCATTCAGATCATAGTTTGTAAATGGCAGAACTAAGGATTGTACCCAAAGCTGTCTGATGCCAAACACCACTTGACTAGGTACTGCTGTACATCAGCACTTCCATAAACCACTTAGATACAGTACCCTGGACTTGAAGAAATGCGGAGTGGGATTCTTGAACTTCAAGGTTCATATTATGATTCCCCCAAACCACTTGGTGCTCTGGAAGGCATTGAAGAACTCACTGATCATATTTTCAACAGCAAAATTGGGTGTGTATATTAAAGATAAATGTCAAGTCTTGCCCTGCTCAAATCCATCCTCCATTCAGCAGTCAGAGTGGCGCTCTTCTCAAAATGCAAATGGGATCTGATCTCAGCTGCCACTCCTCACTACTGCAAACCCCTGCTTCAAAGCAGGCCGCTCATTTCAAAAATCTTATTTCTTTAAAAAAAAAATCTCGTCTCAATCATAATCTCATTGTCCTTTTAGTATCACTTCCTCATGTGCCCTCTTCCCCTTTTCAAATCCTCATCATTCTTTAAGTTCCAGTTTATGTTCCCTCTCCTCAAATCCAGCTTGACCCCAGGTATAGTGCAAATTCTGCGCTATAAATTCCTAAGGGCAGAGGCATGGGCTAGACAACATTGTATTGCTCATCTCCACCTCCCCTCCCCAATTCCCAACACTTCGTAAGCTTTCAATATTGCAATACCTATGTATGGTGCCAGGTGGGTACTTGAATTATCAGGGGCTCACTGTGTAAAATTATATAATTGTCTAACCACTATGCTATACACCTGAAACTAATATGAAACAATATTGAATGTTGAAAAAAGTGTTTCTTGAGCACATAAATGAAAAAAATAAATAACTAATGAATGGAGAAAGGACTGCAAATCTTTTGGGAGAGGAGAAGAAAAGGCAAACGTAGCACATTTCTTGGTTTTCTTGGGAATAGTTACATAGTCACAATGTATGTGTACTTAATGATTCTCAACCTTTAGAACTGACCTACAAAAAAGGAGAAGATTTAAGTATGATTACATGACAGACTGTAAATATTACTTGTCTTATGCTGTGAAAGTGCAGGTCTGGTTGACATAAGGTGGGAGTGGAAGTGGGGAGGAGATGTAGGGGACACTGCTACCCTCATGTGGGAGACAGTAGAGCTTTCTGGGTCTGGATTCAGATTTTCTGGTCCCTCTGCCACCTTGAGACATTAGACAAGCCTTCCCCTCTCCCCCCACACACCTCATCTGTAAATTGGGAATCACAGGACTGCTATAAAGATTAAATAACATCATTCATGTAAATGCTTAGAATAGTGTCTGGCACACAGCAAATGCCCAACAAAATCTAAGTCGTTGTTATCTTACATATTCAAGCAGGAAGAGATATTGTCTAAAGCTGATGGAATCAGAAAACAGGGTTTACATATATTGTACTAAGATATAAAGATAACAGAGAAACTAAAATGAAAGTCATTTAAAACAACTTTTGGAGTAGGAGGGAAAATTGAAGAAAATAGAAATGAACTAAATTTTCATATTTCAAACCAGGGAAACAACAGCCCCTATTTTAAGGTATAGTGATCCAAAATATTATTGAGAATTAGGGAAATAACTGTCAGAAAACAAAACAAAAAAGCTTACAAGTGATTGCTACTGGGAAATAGGAAGGAGTAGGGAGAGGTTTTCTTGCTTTTCATTCTAATTTTTCTACTCTTTGATTTGTTCCTGTGTGCATATATTATGGTGATTTTAAAAGATGGATACGTTCACATTTACATGCACGCAAGTGTTTCAAACGGGGGCAAGAGTTGTTTTATTCCCTGGCAGCACCTAATATAGCACTTTGCCAAAATATATACACAATCAACCTCTGTTGAATAAATAATGTTGCATTTCTCACCTGCATTTAAATAAAGTTTGGTGGTTATATGATATTGTTACCTCAGAAAGCAATAAGATTGCCTTATTATTACCATAATGACTAAGCTGAATATTATTCAACTAGGGGCCCGGTGCACAAAAATTTGTGCACTGGTGGGGGGCGGTCCTTCAGCCCGGCCTGTGCCCTCTCACAGTCTGGGACCCCTCTGGGGATGTCCACCTGCTGGTGTGTCTGGCCAGCCTGGGTGATGGGCCGATGTCCGTTTGCAGGCTGGCCAAATTCCCCAGTGGAGACCCTCACCCCATGGGCATGTGGTAAGTCTGGGTGAGGGGCTGAGGGCAGTTTTCAGGCTGGCCACAGCCCCTTCAGGGTTCAGGGCCCTACTGGGGTGCCTGGCAAGCCTGGGAGAGGGGCTAAGAGCCATTTTCAGGCTGCCCACAGCTCCCATTGACCCTCGAGGCCATCCACCTGGGAAGCAATCCGGTGGCCGTGGCCACCCCATGGCCTCCCAGGACAGAGGCTCCCAAGATGGCAGAGCCGAAGCTCCGGAGAAACCGCACACCGGGGCTGCAGCCTCCACCATCTTGGCTAGGCTAATTTGCATACAGTCACTCTGATTGGCTGGTGGGCATGGCTTAGGCGTCCCAAAGAAATGGTTAATTTTAATATTACGCTTTTATTAGTTAGGATTGATGCCAAATATGCCAAAGCTGTGTGTCATTATGTTTGCTCTTAGAGTGGCAAGCAGTCGCTTCTTCTCTCTCTAAAAGTAACATTCAGAGTTCTCTGAGCACTTCAAGGAAAATGAATGCATATTGAAAATAGCATCTTTTTCACTACAGAAAAGATGATAGTGGGAAAAGTCTCAGATTTATTTTGTTACATTTGTATGCATCAGTCTGGTACAAGTTCACAGAAATATTCAAACAAGTGATAAACAAAAGTCATATTTCAGCTGTGGCTGAAGGGTTTAAAGTTATTTTTCGTAAGATATAATTATAAAACAAAATATTAAAAATCAATTAATTATGAAAAATACATATATAAACCCTCTTTCTTTGAAGGGGATACAATGCTTTGAAAGGGAATTCTGCTTTTTAGTTGGCTGTATTACATCTGATACTCTGGATTTGGGTCTCTTAAAAAGGTGCAAGTTCAATTCCTTAGTCATTTCCTTAGCATATGGGGAAGATTTGACAGGTTGAACAAGAGAACAATATGATTTTTTTCAAAGTGACTTCCTTAGATGTTGATTAAGCTGTATTTTTTAAATAGAGGTTCAATTTATAGAAATACTAATGGCCCAGTGCACGAATTTGTACACATTGAAAGAAAATTAATTAGAAGAAATATTTTAATATTGCTATTTGCCCTTTCTCTTTAATAAAAGTGTTGACCAAATTCATGACCTTCAATAACAGATCAAAACACATAGGTGTGATTGGCACCAGTGAGAGCTTTATATGTATCATGCATGTGTGAGTCAACTTAGCCTTTTATAGATTTAGAATAAACTTGCTTAATTAGACCTGCTTTCTGATTTAACTAAACTTTTTCCAGCCCAATGAAGTACCCCAACTTCTCTTTCAAGTAATTGTCAGCAACACAGCAGTAAATATCAACATGAAGCAGATTATTATTGTAGCTCATGCAGGGAGAACAAAGGGTAAAATATTTAACTGCAGCAGTGTTTGACTATATTCTGTGCAGTGAGAAAACCTGAAGTTATTTTCAAGGTCCACCATTTCTTACTTCTTTTCAGTTGGGTCAAGTTTCTAAACTTTCTAAATCTCCATTTTCTGGCTAATGAAAAGAAAATAGAATTCTACCGAGTCTCCTATCTCCCTACTCCAGGACTTCTGTAAGGATCAAATGAGATGAGGTACAAGAAAACACTTCATAGACATTTGGTTACAGTGTAAAATGTTTGCACATGGCTATAAAGCAAGTTGTGTTCCTGGGCTAAAAAAACTGCAAGGAGGTAGTCACTAGGAAGAGGAAGCTGGATGTTGCTATGTGATGTCATTACCCAGCACCACCACAGGAACCATTTCAGGGCTGGGCTGGGCTGTGGACTGTATTTTGCACCATGGAGTCTTGGCAGCATTGGCTGTGATTTGGTGGAGTATTGCTCTGGGGTGGTGGTGGGGGAAGCCTAGTGTTGCATGTGGTTGCCAGGTCCGCAGTGTCTCTGTAAATGGTCACAGCAGCTCCTGAGTTGAGCATCTGCCCTCTGGTGATCAGTGTGTGTCATAGCAACTGGTCAGACAGACACTTAGCATATTAGTTTTATATATATACTAGGAGCCCAGTGTACAATATATTGTGCACTGGCGGGGGGGGGGGTCCCTCAGCCTGGCCTGTGCCCTCTCACAGTCTGGGACCTTGCACACCCCAGGGCCCTCCACCCACCCGCCCCGCCCACCTCACTGCCTGCGCTGCACCTGCCTCCGTGGCTGTCAGCCTCCATCTTGGCTGAATAAATTTGCATACAGCTGCTCTGATTGGCTGGTGGGCATGGCTTGGCTGGTGGGTATGGCTTAGGTGTCCCAGAGAAATGGTCAATTTCAATATTATGCTTTTATTAGAGTAGATATATATATATATACACACACACATATATATATATATATATATATATATATATATATATATATATATATATGCATTTAGTGGGAATCTTATTGGAAAATATACGTAAGTCTAAGGTAATTTGAAAGGGATTTGAGAATTGAGCAGAGAGATATAAACATTAAGCACAAATCCTGGATTAAAGTTAATATTTTATTTTAGTTTTTTACTTTTTGTGCTATCTCTTTCTGGAATTCTTTCTAGGGTTTTTTTTGGTCAATAATTTATATATACAACAGGCATAATGAACGTTTGGTCCCTTGAACAGATATGAGACCTCCCCAATTCCCCTTACATCTCCGAAAGGAGTGACATTCTTATCTAAATAACAGTAAAGGTGTCTGAATATTCTTACAGATACAGAAAAATTACTCAAGATCTGCATCTTGTAGAAAATTTCTATTTAGTAAATCTGATTAACTTTAAAGCACCCAACCAAGACAGGTTTAGGGGGAGGGCCAATTCCTCCATTTCTAATGTCCCCACTGATATAATAAAGGCTGTACTTCCAAAGCATTCAAAGCTTCCAGATTAGATTTCGTAACAGAATCTTATGACTTCTGACCCCTCAATTTCACATATCAGAAACCCAAGTCTACCTAGAAAATGGATCATCTCAGGTCTGTGTTGTGTATTATATGAGTGTATTTGATTGCCTGTTGGATTGCATGATTTGCCATAGGCTGCATGTTTTTGTAGTACTGATAAATGCCTTCTGCAGTTACACTTGTCACCACTAGATGAAGCTCCTGCTACTTTTGCTCTCCTCCGGAGAGAATTTGTTCTGTTTGGCTACCAGACAAGAGCGATGTAAAATTTAAAATCCTTAACCAAGCTGACTCAAAGTTGCTTTGCTCTGAGGGTAAGGTGACCAATCTATTTTGCTAATTTCAGTGAAATTTAGAAAGCTATGTGCTAAAATGCACACGAATGGCCTTAAAATTGTATTCCACGACTTCTCTAGTTGATAATCTATTTTGTTTAAAAGGTGTGACCATCATCCCTGACTGACTAGTTTTATACCAAGTATTGGCTTGGGGGAGGTACAAACAAGGGACATCAGGAGAAAGAGAAAGCCTCTATTTCCTTGCAGGTAAGAGATTGGAATTAGTTTAGTCAACATATTTTCTCTTTGATGATCACTGTCTTCACTGCCTTGCAACTGTCTTTTGTCCATTCTTTTTGGTTGTTGCAAGTGAGGAGATAAATCCCAGGCCCTACTCTGTTTTGGCCATAGTGGAAGTTCGTACAGATTTTTAAGTTAAATCTTTAAGTAGTGGGAAGCCAAGCAATAGTCTTGTTTAGTTTAATCAGTTGGAAGCATAAAATTTTCCCTTCAAAATATTTAACAAGCTCTGAATCACTTTGATTTCTTTTTGAATTACTTTTCCTGCTTGAAAATGTGTCGTCAGTTATTTCTGTGATCTTTAATTGGAAAGGTGACAGAAGCAAAGTAACTTTCCTTTGACTATTAAATTAAAAATTTAAATATAGTATAATTTCAGTTGTACTTAATATTCTGTTCTACATTAACAATGTAAAATTTTCATTGTGACATTCTTCTGTTTTCATTTTTAGTAAATGTTGTGGAAGGCATGTTAAAGATATTAATGTTTGAAAAACCATCTTCCTGTCAGTTACTGACTTAAAATTCTGATGTTACGCTATTTTAATTTTCTGTTGAAACTGAATGAGTTTAAAAGAAGCTACAGAATGCATTTTCCAGGTGAAATCCCTGCCCCCCTCATGGACTCTGAGTCTTTGTACTATCATACAGTTTATTTTTTAAGTTAAAACTTTTAAAACCTTATTATAGACTGCCTCTATTTTATTTGAAAATGTACAGAGGCATGGCAATAATTTTGTGAAGTACTTTCAATAGATTTTTAGAGATCCTTTTTAAAAGAAATGGCAGGCAGAGAAGAAGTAGTTTTTAAAACTGTAAGCTAGCTGGTATTCAGAGTGATAGCATCTAGCAGGAAAAAAGGCCAAGTTATGTCTATGTTAAGACGAAAAATTCAACAGCAAAAAACTAAAAGGAGATTCAGTAACCTTTCATTTGTCAGGAGGCTATTAATCATTTTGTTTATACTGAAATATCACCACCCACAATACTAAAGCCACAGGCAGCATTAAGAAATAAATTTTAAGGCATCTGAGTGCCTGAAATAACATCCAACTAGTTTAATTTGCTAATTTGTCAGCCTGTAGCACTTTTAGAAGAAATAAACTTAAAATAGGTCTAGGATGGATGTTGGGAATAGCTGAAATAACAAATGAAAGTAAATTAAAAATCCGATAATAATGGAGAACCTGGAATAAACTCTGTATAGTACCCACAGAATTAAAAAAATATATAGCAATATGGGTTATTACATCTGATTGGCCTTAAGGGCAGCACTTCACTACAACATAGCATTATTAATAATCATTATTAATAATAGGTAACTGATGCATGTAAATAATTTTAAAGTTTTTAAACCATTTATAAACTGTTTCCACATATGTATTACCACAGTCATTCTGATATTGACAATAATCCTCTGTAATAATTAAGGAAAGTGTTACTGCTTCTGGGGATGTGTGTTACTTAGGGAATTCACATATCTCTTGATTCTAGGTCCAGTGTGTAATAAAATAAAATAAGAACTTGAGCCACTAAGATTTAAATCTGTTGAGAACACCGTAAGGGTATAGAAATATTTATAATATATTTGAGAAAGATTTCCATTAAATATTAGTAAAAATCTTTCAACATTTTTACAAATACATCAATTTCAACTCTTTGAAAAAATTAATTTTAACTCGTTCAATCTCGCCTGTGTGTTCAGGGCCTGCGAGCTGCACAGCTCTGAGCAGTGCTGGAGAGAGGCGGGGGCATAGTGTGTGGCCCTAGCCTTCAGGAGTTAATCATTTAAGGAAGAATAGGAAGCACAAATATGGCAGCATAAGGCAAGAGCCAGTAGAACTGACTAAACAAATGCCTAGCTAGGGGTTGGGGAGGAAGCACGTGTCACTTCCCAGGTGGCTTCCCGGAAGTGACATTTGCCTTGTGATCAGTTTACACATGACACATTGGGAGAGATGTACTGCATACAGAGTGGCAGCCTCAGTAAAGGTGAGGAAATGCGGGCTCACCTGGAAATGGGAGTTTCCCAGATTAGCCTGAAACACGGAGCAAGTGTAGGGCAACCTGAAAAGAAAAACTAAAAATATTAAAAATGCCTTCCCCCATTCAGCAGGCATTTATCGAGGGCCTCTTACATGGCGGACTCTTCCCTAGGCTCTGGGCATGGAGCGGTGAGCAAAGCAGACAAATTCCCTGCCAGCGAGGAGTGTATGCCCTACTGGGGAGACAGACAAAATCAATAAAGACTTACAGAATGAAGAATCAGAAATTGATAAATGTGACGATGAAAAGTGAAGCAGGCTAAGGAGACAGCCCCTGGATGGAGGCTGGGGTGGACTTAGGGAGCAAGGCTGCTGTTTAGACAGAGCCCACAAGGACAGCTTCTCTGAGCAAGAGATGGTTGAGGAGACCAGGATGACACGAGAGAGGGAGATATGTGAATTCTCTAAGTAACACACATCCCAAAGCTTATTCTATTACAGGAAAAAAAGAGTGAGGAACCCCTCTGCTGAGAAATAGTTTTAAATACTAAGTTATGAAGTCAACTGGATCCCACTCAACTTTTTCTTCTAGGAGTCCATAGATCAATATGATCACCTTGGGTCCTCACTCTCCGTCATCACTGCTGTCCTCAGGGGCAGGGAGAATCCTGAGAACTCCCAGACATACAGACAGATATACACAACTAGGCTAGGGTCTGTGAAAAGGAATGTTGCAGAACTACCACCACTCTCTCTCCCTCTCTCCCTTCCTCTCTCTAAAATCAATAAAAACATCTCTTTAAAAACACACACACTCAGGCTGCTACACGTGGGGATAAGACACGGGAAAGAAAAAGCAGCAGGAGCAGCAGCCGAAAAGTTAGTTGCCCACCCTGACTTGCTGTGGTGTGGCTCTTGCTCTGAAGCCACTTGCTAGCTCCTCCTGAACAAAAGCTTTTGCGCTAAGCCTGCTTATATCTATGCGATGATGAACCAGCCAGTGCTATGACCAGGAAGTAGCCAAGGTTCTGAGGCTTACCAAACAGAAAGTGAAAGCAAAAATAAGTTCCCCTCCATTCAAATCTGCAACAACGTGGATTAAGGTAACACTTTAACATTTCTCTTGAATTTGTCTTTAAATCAGAATTTTTCAGCGAGGCTAACGGCCAGAACTGAAGACATAACACTGCTGTACTGAGGAAGTCTTGCCATTGAAGGCAGGCTCTGGTGAAAGGGGTGAACCTGGCACTGCTTCATTGGAAAGTGTGTGCTTAAAGCTGGGACTCGATTTGAGAATCTTCTGCTTAACTCACTCGGTCTCTTTTGGAGATTGTTTAGCCTTTCCCCGCCGTTTGTTGCAATACTTGCATCTCCAACCCCAGGATGTTTTGTTCATTGTAATGCTATTGAAGCTACAGCACAATATAATGGAAAAGTCCATGAGATCAAGGATCCAAGAGCTGTATTTTGGTCCTGATTCTGCTTCAGACTTCCTGTGTGATTTTAGGAAAGTCACCTGATCTGGCCACTAAGGACTTGTGCTATCTGGCATTTAAGTCCTCTCCAGTTCTAAAGTTAAAGACTATATGAGGCCCTAGACGGTTTCGCTCAGTGGATAGAGTGTTGGCCTGCTGAGTGAAGGGTCCCAGGTTTGATTCTGGTCAAGGGCATGTACCTTGGTTGCAGGCACGTCCCCAGTGGGGGGTGTGCAGGAGGCGGCTGATTGATGTTTCTCTCTCATCAATGATTCTGGCCCTCTCTCTTATCCCTTCCTCTCTGTAAAAAATCAATAAAATATATTTAAAAAAAAACCAAAAACTATGTGAGTAAATACCAAGGCCTTTCTCAAAACTGCACTTTTCTTGGAGTGTGTTTGCTACAAGTTGGGGAAGCACTACTTCTTAATTTAGGCCAGAGAATGCAAGTTATAATATCCAAAATAATAACTTAATATTTAACATGCATTACATGCTTCTTATATGCTAGTAGCTGTGCTGTGCTAAATTCTTCAATTAATCCTCCCATTGTGAGGATGGTGTAATTATTACATTATTTTGTAGGTGAGGAAACTAATACTCAAAAAGTCAGAAATTTGCCCCAGCTCACACAGGTAAGTGTGACAGGGCTAGTATTAGAATCCAGACATTCTGATTTCCAAACCTAGAACCTAACAAATAAGCAATTTCATTTTTCAAAATATCCGAAATTCAAGCTAATAGACCGGTTTTGGGTTTATGTTATCAGAGGTTTCTGGAACATTGAGATTTGGTAGCCATAATTTAATACTTGTCAAAAAAATAATTTAACTATTATTTTGTTCTTCTTTGCCTTTGTTCATTTACAATATCTATTGATCTGCATTAATATTGCAAATTGGAAAAATAAAGTAATTGATCAGATAAGAATTCTAAAGAACTTGTTAATAATGGAAAAGGAAATAAACCACTCATGGGTTTAAGTTGAAGCAGGGAGGAGGCAGGCAGAGGCAGGTGGCAGGGTGGGAGTTGGTGTATTAACTATACCATCCTAATTTTATATGTTCGGTAGCTATACCCTTCTAATAAAAGGAAATCATCTTAGTTCTGTTTGCAGAGGCAGTGAATTCAGTTTAATTTGTGTTTTCAGAGGTAGCATAAAATGCAGAGGACAAAAACACTTTTTAAATAATGGCACAATATTATAAACTCAAATTTTATTTCCATAGCTTTTGATATATTGGAAATAATCCGAGGGTAAACATCTTTTATATCAATAGCCATAGAATAAGACCATTTAGATGTGTATGAAAGAGGCAAAGTTCAATGCCATTAATAGTAATATCTGGTATCCAAAGAATATACTCTCTGTGACTTAGAAAAAGAAAATAGAAACACCTGTATAGTTCACTTTCAGATGGCCAAGATACGCTTAGAATGATGTAGCCAAATGTTGGAAGCATTCACCAAGCAATGTATTTACGCACCTTCCTTCTGCTCATTGTACAGAAATGCGGAGGGCGTTTGTTCCATACAGTTTTAAGGCAGAGTCCTTTCATTAGCACTCTAAAAATTTTGTATTTGTAATAACCAGATAATAGCTCAAATTCTACTTTATTTTGTGGATATTTGGCCTGATTCTGACAGCGAGCAGGTTTTCCCTATTCCCATATATCTTTTTTTTTTTAAAGGTTTTATTTATGAGTTGAAATCTTTCTTTCATGCTAATAATTTTTTTAATTTTCTTCTAGATTTAATCAATGTATGAAAACATTGTTCATATCTTATGTGACACAACTGGAGCCGATACAGTGCTATGAAGAACTATGAGAATTAGTCTGGAGAGCAACCTATCTTCCAGAGAACAGATTTGACATTCCATTCTTCTGCAATGGTTACTTCACGCAGAAAACTAATATGTAATGTTTACATAGGACTTTACTGTACAGCGATCATCTTACCTAAAATATGCATTTGTTCTCGGTTCTCAATGCCATCTAGTGATCAGTTCAATCAGGACTCTGGGGCTTTCCCAGCAGCCACCAATGGGGAGCCATTTCCTTGGCATGAGCTAAGGCTCCCCAACACGGTCATTCCCCTCCACTATGACCTTTTCGTTCATCCAAATCTCACCTCCCTGGACTTCGTTGCATCTGAGAAGATCGAAGTCTTCATCAGAGACGCCACCCAATTTATCATCTTACACAGCAAAGATCACGAAATCATGAATGTCACCCTTCATTCAGAGGAAGATTTGAGATACAGGAAGCCGGGGAGACAGCTGGATGTTTTGAGTTATCCTACTCACGAGCAAATTGCTCTGCTGGTTCCGGAGGAACTTAGGGCCGACTTGAAATACTATGTGGCCATCGACTTTCAGGGCCAGTTGGCTGATGGCTTTGAAGGGTTTTATAAAAGCACGTACAGAACTCTTGGTGGTGAAACAAGGTAAGATGTCGGCCCAGCTGTTTGCAGTCTCTCATGCTTTCCTTATGTGTTAGATCTCTTTGCCAAGAGCATGTTTCAGCAATCATTTATGAAAAGCCCAATAAACTGCGGGAAAGGAGGCAGAAGAAGGTCTGCCATTTCTTAAGGAAATTGCAGTAAAGCTGGGAAGGAAGAATGCAGAGGCATAAACTGCTGGAGGGTGAGTAGCTGGGAGGAGACGCGAGTGTGTTTGTGATAAGACAGACATGTTTATGTTCTGCAGGGAAAAAAGCTCAGTGCAGAGAGAGCTGAAGTAGGGGAGGACTCTCAAAGGAGGTGAGCCTTCATCTGGGACCATAAGGGACTTTGAGATGTGGTTGGAGAGAGAGGAAATGAAAATATGCAGTTTACCCAGGAACCAGCATGACTCAAATGCAGGAGGCAGGAGCAAATATGTTTGGAGAACTGAGAAATACTGTTTATTTGATCACCTCATGTTGATGGGCTGCATTCTTATGCCTGGCACTGTTCTAGACACTGAATCTATAGTGGTGAGATATGAACGAGGTGATAAACGTTATGAAGGCAATAAATAAGGTGCCCTACTAGAGAGTAAGTGTAGCTGGGGGTTGGGACTAATTTAGCTGAGTGGTGAGGGAAGTCCTTGTCAACGAAGTGCATTTAAACTGAGATCTGACTTTTTTTTTTTTTCCAAAGGACACAATCGCCCTAACCAGTTTGGCTCAGTGGATAGAGCGTCGGCCTGTGGACTGAAGGGTCCCAGGTTCGATTCTGGTCAAGGGCATGTACCTTGGTTGTGAGCACATCCCCAGTGGGAGGTGTGCAGGAGGCAGCTGATCAATGTTTCTCTCTCATGGATGTTTCCAGCTCTCTATCCCTCTCCCTTCCTCTCTGTAAAAAATCAATAAAATATATTTCAAAAATAAAGGGACACAATCATGAGGATGAAATAGAGCAAAGTGTCCCCAGGAAAGGGAACAGCAAGTGCAAAGTGGGACAGATTGAGAAAAGAAGGCCACTGTGGCTTGAAGAGCATGAGCAGGAGAGAGAAGTGGAGTTGAACGAGGTGACATCACTTAGTGCCTCTTGTGAGCAGTTTACTCTAGTGCCGTGGAACTCACTGGAACGTTCTGACCTGATCTATGCTTATAAAGTTCAAGTGTATGTGGAGGATCCATTACAGGGAGGAAAAAGTAGAAGACGAGCAATCATTTAGGAGGACATTGCAGTAGTTCAGGCAAGAAATAGTGGCTTAGGACAGGCTAGAGTGCCAAGTTCAAGCATTTCTTTTGGAGGATAAAACAGACAGAATTTGCTAGAGGCAAGCGAAAGAGAAAAGAGAAAGAGAGGATAATTTGTCCGGAGCTGGGTCACCCGGGAGGGGAGAAGAGCCTGGGTGCAGGAGCCCCCAGAGTGCAATGAGTTATCAGTTGTGTTCAGCTGCCAGTTAGAGGAACCCAAATACAGTGGCTCAACACATAGGAGGTTAATTTTCTCGTGAAAAAAAGAAAAGAAAGAAATCCCCAAGTAGGGCAGCTCAGGCTTGCTTCTCAGTGTTATCCAGGACTCAATCTCCTTCCATCTTTCTGCTCAGCTTCCCTTGGCATATGGCTCCCTTCCTAATACAAGATGGCACCTCTGGCCTTTAAGTCCACATTCCAAACAGGAAAAAGGGGGAAGTGGGGGAGGGAAAAGGCAGAAAGAAGCATTCCAGCTGAGTCTGACTCCTTTTACAGAGCTTTCCCACCCAGGGACTTCAACTAGGCCACGAGTCATATGCCTACCAAGTTGCCCTCTCGGCCCTGAACAGTGGCAGGACTCACAGGTGAAGGGGAGAAATGAGTTCATAAGCTAGACACTGAACTTCCCAGATTTCTATTTAAATAGAAAAAAAGATATTTGCTCTGAAATACTGGCAGAGCAGATCCAGGGGAACATTGCACTTAACACACATCCTATAGCTTTTCCACGACTATGAAGACAGCAATTTAATTAGCCCTCTCATTTTCAGGTAGAAATGCTTACAAAGAGACATTGCCTTCCGGAACAAAATCAGGATTCTGATGGAACGGCAGAAGGGGAATATGTTCGTAGGCAACTGTAGCAGCATCTGCCACTTACTTGCTTTTCCCTCCCCCGCCTTAGGTACTCATTGCACTCTGGGGGCTCATGCACCCACCCCAGAGCCTTAGCAGTCCACTTAGAACAGGCTCCCCCAGCCCTGCTCTTTCCCTGCTCCCCTGGGGGTGCTTCCCCTCAGTGCAGCCTCAATTCTGAGGGACCTGTGGTCCAGTGTAGTGCTGGATCAAAAACTCAGCAACTTCTTTCCCCAAGGTGCCATGTGATGCTTTTTCTTAAATGTGTTCAAGTGACAATGGCCCTAACCCGAAGAAAATACTTTTTAAGGATATCATTTCGGGAGACCCGGCAGACTAGAGGGGGGCGCTTTTTGGAGGAAGAGCTGGAGGACTTCCAGAATGCCTCCCATAATTAGCTGCAGGCTATTTCTGACTCTTACTATGATTATCCTGATAGCGTCTCCTTTGCAGTCTGACTTACACAATTTCAGGCATTCTCCAGGTGATGTGACGTAGAGATTTGTCTGTGCTATAGCTCCTTGCCTCCAGTGGGAAGGAGGTGGGGCACTTGAAGGTGGAGGTTCCTTTCCAGAGCTCCTGGGGATCAGGCTGAAGCTGGGACGTGGCCTGGCTTCTTCCTCTTCCCTGTCCTGCTTTTCTCACTCCCTTTTCTTTGGGCAGAATTTTCTTAATAAATCAGGGTCTGCTTCCTGGGAACACATCCTAAGTCATGACCCACAATTAGTCATATGTCTGGTTGAGATCCCAACAGGTTTAGAGATGGTACTGACCTACTAATTTCCTAGTCAATTTTGACCTCAAATTAGCTAGACATGCATGCTTCTCTCAGCCACGTATCAGCTAAGGACCCAGGTAAGGTCACGCCAATTCTCGGAGCCTTAAATCCTTGTCTGCCTGGAGAATGGAGGAGCTCCTGTAAGTAGAGTGCCCAGCATCAGACATTATTCACAACTGGCAGCCACGAAACTAAAAGTTACCCTTGTTTATTTGGAGAAAAACGATAAAGCCAGGATTCTCAAAAATTATAGCTTGAGAAATCAAATGTGTCACTTCCAGGATTGTTCTGAAGGCACAAATTCATTTCTGTCTTGGTTTCACTTACATATTCTGGCTGGGGGTGGTTCTTTCCACAGAACAATCGCAGTAACAGATTTTGAGCCAACCGAGGCACGGATGGCTTTCCCTTGCTTCGATGAACCATTGTTCAAAGCGAACTTTTCAATCAAGATAAGAAGAGAGAGCAGACACATCGCACTATCCAACATGCCGAAGGTATTGCCGCTTACAGAAACATTGGGGAATTATTCTCCAGTTGAGCCTTTGTCTTTGCTGTGTTGTTTTAAAAATATTTTCTTTTTTTTTTCAAGACTTACGGTATTCATTTGTTTTATTGTACATGTTATTTAATAACCCCAATCCTTCTAGATTTTAACATCGTTTTGTTTGGGGCATTGTTACACCAGAAGCTTTTTAACAGAACAAAGTGATTTACAATTTCTTTATGTTCCTATGGAAACGTTGTTCTTTTAAATCAGTGTTACTTGGCCAGAGATGAAATTCAGAATCAAGTAGAGCAGTACTTCTCAAACTTTAATGTTCACGTGAATCATCTGAGGACCTTGTTAAAATTCAGGTTCGGATTCAGTCCGTCTTGTGGTGAGGGAGGCCCCAGATTCTGTCTTGTTAACAAGCTCCCAGGTGACAGATGCCACTGCTGCCGGGCCAGGGACCGCATTTGAATGGCAAGGTTGGAGAGACCCCTGCCTGGGTCCCTTCCCCAAATATTCTGACCTCTGTGCTGGAACTTACAAATCCGTTTTCATTTTTATAAGTCACAGTGGCAGTTCTCAAAATAATCTATAAAGATTATTTATTGTGGTTATACACTTTTTTAAATTGAAAGAGACCTTTTATTTGGCTTGTATTTGTCCTCAAAATGCAGACCCTGAAAGACACCGTGAGTGGGCCTGAGCTAATCTGGTATTTCCTCACTAAGGCCGTGCTTGCCGTGTGTGTTGCTGAACAGCATGTGAAGTATTTCCCCACCATGACTTGTAATGTAGGACAAAGGTAGCGGCTCTCCTGCCAGTGCTTCAGCGGAAGGGACAGCACAGAAAGCAGCCAGCTCACGGCCTCCCCGCTGCCCTCTCGGCCCTGAACAGTGGCGGGACCCGTGGGTGAAGGGGGGGAATTGAGTTCATAAGCTAGACACTGAACTTCCCAGATTTCTATTTAAATAGAAAAAGGATATTTGCTCTGAAATACTGGCAGAGCAGATCCAGGGGAACATTGCACTTAACACACATCCTGTAGCTTTTCCACGACTGTGAAGACAGCAATTTAACTAGCCCTCTCATTTTCAGGTAGAAATGCTTGCCAAGCATAGTTCCGTCTCTTTCCTGGCAGCTTTTTAGTAACATGTTTTATATATGAATAACCTGGAGGCTAAAGGAAAAACAGAGTTCATAAAGCCTTTTGCTTAAAGTGTGACACAAACATAAATTGCCATTTCTATGTTATATCAGAGTTTAAATGTTCTATTTTTAGAAACCTCCAGCAACTTCTCATATTTAAGAAAAAGTAAGTGAACGCTTTGAAAATATTTTCCACAACTCTTGAATCTTTGCTTTGCCTCAGTTGACTAGACCAGTTCCCTGAATCGTGCCATTTTCAGCAAATATTGGCTTAACACTCTGCTCCGCACTGATATGCCCACCCAGCCCAGACTTCCATGTTCAGCCAAGAAGAAAAGGAGACCTAACGTAACACAGTCACACTCTCTGGACAGTAACAGTGGCAGCACTTAATGTGGGTTACGGTCTGATGGGAAGAAGCAACAAATACTAAGTTCTCAGTTTGTCTAGTTAAGAATACAAGATTTAGGGGAAGTGAGGAGGCCAGCCAAACACTGGTAGGCAGCCTATCTTTGGGGTATTTCTTTGTCCCCTTCATTCCTTAAAGGAGCACACACCTGCTGGTGACACATGCTGTGCAAGTAGAGTCCTGTCAGTATTGAGAAAACTGCTAACTCCTCATCTAGCAACAAGTGCTTTATGCTTGGAACGTACATCACCATCCTGGATGAACTTATACTAACGCCCAGACACTTCCACTTAAGGCAGTGTTAATCTATGAGTCGCTTCAAGTTCCTGAACAAAACTCAGCCTCCATGGGGTACATCTTTACCTGGGGAGGAAGAAGGGGGAAATCAGAGGGAATGCCCATCTGTCTCCTACACATCGTTGCCACCAGCTGTCTGGAGGCACGTGGCTCATTTCCCCACAGCACCTCAGCCTCGCCTCCTCTTTCCCTCACCCCTCCACACACTGGACTAAGTGGTTTTGCTGCCGCGTTTGGTCAGAAGACTACAGTCAATGCCTTCTCCCTGCCCCCTCTTCCATAACCCTCTTTTTTCCTTGGAGTATGTATCCATAGAACTCTGCTTGCATCAGACTCATAAAGAGATTGTTTTTGAGCAAAATGAATTTGCTGGAAAGAAGTAATTACAGCCCAGAATATACTGCTAACTTTCTTAGCGTATGTGGTCAGCGTCTTCTGCTTTATAGGAACTTAGGAACTGAATGATTTGATAGAAATCTGTAGAATTAAATTATGTAGAATTTAATAGCACAAACATTTGTCATTGAAGTAGGCTAGGCAGTTTATGGTAATATTTCAAGCTATTGTCTCTTGCCAAAGCAAACTATAATCTTAAACCAAACACATAAAACATGCTCAAGAAGGCCTGGTTAGCAAGCTAGCCCAAGAGTTGTCACCAATTTGAAGAAAGTGGTATTTTCAGATTTCTGAATCTGACCCATTCAGTATTTAGGGCTATTGTACCATATTTGGGATCATCTCTGGGGCTACCTCTTCCATGCAAATAAAGATAGAACTCAGTAATTATTCAGTGAATTTGAGAGATGCAGCTGACGAGTCTGTAGGCTTAAAACTTTTGCTTCTTCAGTACATAGGCAGGAGCTTAAATTACTAATGACCTCCTTGGCCTGACTGCTTTCGTTGTGAAATCAATGAAGCAAAGATAAAAATAAGACTGTGACTAAAGCTGTCACACAGCGAGGTGAAAGAATGAGCAATGCCTTTGGAGTCACACGGGCACATCCACATCTTGGTCTTGCTATGGAACTTGCCTTGTGATCTTGGGCAATTCAGTTCATATTTCTGAGACTCTGATCCTCACTTGTGAAATAACACCTACCTCGCACACACACACACATGGTAACAGGATTAAAAGATAATGCAAATCATTTAGCACAGTTTTGCTTCCCATTTCCTTCTGCAACAGAGATTTACTTATTATGTAACAAGGGAAAGGGGGCCATTCTCTGGTATTTTTCCTTAAAAGTGCAGAACTTGAATTTATGGCAATTTGGAAATTATTGCATTTCAAGAAAGCAGAAGCATCTAAGCTGCTTTATGCTCTCAAGCAATATAAGCAAATACATTTTCAAGCAAATAAGATTGGCCTACATTTTGGGATCTCAAAGTTAGTGCAATGTGTCTTCAGGAAAGTCCAGGGATAAGAAAAATAAAGGGAGGAGAAACCACAGGATGCTATGCCCTCCTAGAAGGGCTTCAGGTCCTTCGAGTGTCAGGCTCACCTCTGACTTACCTGGCTTACGTCACCGGCATTGGTGTAAAATACTCCGATTTCCAAATACGGATTCTTTTCCTTCCTGTAGGTTAAGACGATTGAACTTGAAGGAGGCCTCTTGGAAGATCATTTTGAAACTACTGTAAAAATGAGTACATACCTTGTAGCCTACATAGTTTGTGATTTCAAGTCTGTGAGTGGGACAACCTCATCAGGGGTCAAGGTGAGACAGATCTAATTTCGTACACAGCACAAAATAGTGTGCTGAGCGCAATGAACTTTATTTTCTTAAGCTTTGTTCCTTTGTTATCAAGGTATTGTGCTTATCTTACAAACAAGAAATAGGTAAAAATAATAATAATAAATTACCCATAATTCCACTACTAGGATATAATTACTGATAATGTTAGTGTATACCTTCCAACTACTTTCTATATGTATGTCAGTATATGACAGTGTATATATACATATATACACACACATATATATAGTAACAGTACATACTATGTATATACTTTGTATAAAATAGTATGTGACTATTTTAACTCAACCTTTACCATAATGTGCAATAAAAATTGAATGCCATTAAATATTTTTCTGTAATACTATATTAATAATTGCTTAAGACTATACCTCATAGAGGTACCATAAAAATTTTAATCAGCACCTTATTTCAGGACATTCACATTGTTTCCAATTGTTTTCCTCAATGAAAGAAACTCTTTATAATTTTTAGAGTCTTCATTGTTTGTAAAAATTTACAATACCTAATATTTACTTTTATATAAGTTTTGCAAACATCAATAGACACATTAAAAAAAAACAACAACAAGAACCTTTTATCCTGAGGAACCAAATAATTGACACAAAAACTTATTCAAAGAACCGTAAAATAATAACAATTATGAAAAATAGCCATAAAATGGCTATTAAAATTTGCATACATATGACACCTATGGAATGTAGATAAATTATGAGCCATGTGTCTGCACACACATCAGGGCATCTCTGCACATACGTCTGTATGTGCTAAGCTATACACAGGCCTCTGCACATAGGTCTGTATGTGCATAAGTACAGACTCGTGAGCGGTCAGGCGGCGCTTTACTTCACAGGACAGGTTGCTGTCAGTTTCCTTGGACTCCTATCCCAGGTCTATAGATTCTACATGGGTGACTTGGAGCAAGTTACTTAATTTCCAGGAAGATAATAGCAGCTGCTTCGTTATGTGACTGAGAGGATTCATTTATATTTACATGTATACTTTTAACACAGTGCCTGGTAATCCATCAAAACATGGCAGCCATGAACATATCCTTCGTATAAAAGTTCTCAGGAACTTCAGTTAGCTCGCGCATGAAAGCAGACAATTAAATGAAAGTGGCACTATGCTTGAAACCTAAGAAAATCAGAAACTAACTTTATTTTTTCTACTTAATGGCTATTTGCTTTGAGGGGAGTCAATGAACATATTTGGCATTTTTTAGTTTAAAGTAAACTAGACCAGGAAGGGGATGGGGGACACTGGATCCAGTAAGTTCTTAAAGGCTTTTCCACCTCATAACACTATGTTTTATTTGAATTGTGCTAATCATAACTTTGGAAGGCTGGTTTTAAGTGTACATGATACTGATGAGCTCAAGTGGACTCTCATGACATAATAGGTTTACAGAGCTTGAAATGTACAATTAGCACCTAGGGACTGAATTGTCATGGAAGATGCAGGGGTGTTTATAATTTTCACGAGTCGCTGTTGCTTTAATACTTTACAGAACATCGTATCCCCTATTGACAACATGCTTTAATGGTATTTCAGTAACTTCCTGAGACATGTAGTTTGCTTTTCCTTGGATAAGATTTGTTAGGAATGGTATCACACAAAGACCACTCTTTCTGGCCAACATTTTGCAGGTGTCCATCTACGCACCCCCAGACAAATGGAGTCAAACTCATTATGCTTTGGAGGCATCATTGAAGCTACTTGATTTTTATGAGAGTTACTTTGATATCTACTATCCACTTCCAAAACTGGGTAGGTGTCTTTATGTTTGCTTCTAGAATTTGCTTTGGTTCCCTCCCCCTTTAAATGTAATTTAAATGAGCACTCAGGAGGTTCACTTAGTGCAGGAAGCAATAATTTGTTCCTCAGAGAGGGTCCTCAAGTGTAGAAAAGTATTTATGAGAAGCCTAAGTAGTGTGGGTAATTTCTCTATGCTTTTATCAGGTTTAATATTAAATAGCTACATCCCATATTAGGTTTAATTTGGTGAATTTTCTGGAGCACATTTTTTTTCTATATCATATTTGTACAAGACCAGTAATGTTTCATAAAAGTTGCCACAGATTTATGTAAACAGCTGAAAATTGTCCCTTCATCTGTTATCTGTAGTGTAACTGAGGCTAGAAAATAAGAAAGACTGTGGTACAGATTTTTTAAAAAGATTTAGAGGAGATAAATAATATGAATGTGGTAGTAGACCTTTATGTAAGAAAATCCACACAGTCAATCTTGGTTTTAATTTTCTATCTTAAAAATTTAAAGTTGTGATTTTCATAATTTTGCAGAACATATAAAAACTATGATTTAATTTTATAGCTTATATAGATTACTTTTTAGGAGTTCCTGACAGTGACAAAATATTTATTTCCTTTGGGATGTTAGGAAATACTCCTCCTTATCATATCTTTCTTTTCCTTTCCCCAGAAACTCTGTTCAAATTTTTTTTTTAGAGAAGGTAAAAGGGAACATTAAAATACATCAGAAGCTTATTCCTATAGTTGCTGAATCTCACTATATTATTAGAGTGTGGATTCTATATACCCCTTAGCATACCCTTTACACAGATATACTAAATTCAGTTACCCACAATCCACTGCTGTCCTCTATGTCAAAAGTCAAGGGAAGGCCCTGACTGGTTTGGCTCAGTGGATGGAGCACCGGCCTGTGGACTGAAGGGTCCCAGGTTCGATTCCGGTCGGGGGCATGTACCTTGGTTGCAGGCACATCCCCAGTGGGAGGTGCGCAGGAGGCAGCTGATCGATGTTTCTCTCTCGTCGATGTTTCTAGCTCTCTGCTCCTCTCCCTTCCTCTCTGTAAAAAATCAATAAAATATATTAAAAATAAAAAAGTCAAAGAAAGATTAAATAACAGCAATCAGCAATCTGATGTTGTTCTTGAAAAATGCAAACTTGAAGAGTATACGAAATGTATTTTAAAACTAACTGAAAAGAAGCATGCAGCTTAAAAAAAAATAGAGCCGATTTAAGTGTCTATAATGGCTTTGAGAAATAATCCAACTAATAGAAAATCAACAGTACAATTTAGAAAAGGAGTTATTTCCACATCTGAAGTGCTAATGAAAACCAATCTTTATTAGTGCCAACTTAGTTTCTTATTTTGTTGTAAGTATTTGTTTTTATACACTGGAATAAACGAGTACTAATTCCAGACAATGTAATTTAAACCAATGACTTGGTTCATTACAAACTTTAAAAAAAAAGTATCTTTCTTTTCAGCTAGACAGTACTTCTTCCAAAATGTCATGGCAAAATAAAAAAAAAAATCAGGATCAAATATTAGCCAGAAATTTTAAATTTCTAACTTACATGAAGTCACTGGCAAAAGATGTATGCACACACATATACACACACTTCCTACCCGACCCATGACTTAATTAAGAGGTAGAGAAAGTATCAATGTTGAGAGGAAATTGAGGTAAAAACTTTTTGAAAAACAATGGTTAAATGTCAGTAGGATACTTTAACTGCAACTAAAACTGTATTGATAGAATATATTCTACTTGACATGGGTACTGATTATTTTTAGTGCAACTACAAGACACTATGTCAATGTTAAGATATTCTTGATGTTTTTAGAAAGTCTGCTATGTATACTGCGAGGATCATTATGTATTTGAGGAGGAAGCAAATCCCACTTCTGGTGTGGAAGCATAATGATCAAGTATGGTTGTGCTTATGTTTTAGATCTAGTTGCGGTTCCTGACTTTGGATCTGGAGCCATGGAAAATTGGGGCCTCATCACATATAGAGAGACATCACTGCTCTTTGATCCAAAGACCTCTTCTGCTTTTGATAAACTATGGGTCATCAGAGTCATCGCCCATGAATTAGCACACCAGGTACCTGGTACTCATGACATTTCCTTAGTATCTGTCCAAAAGAGCATTATGCAGGACACCATCAATCTTCCTAAAACAACATAAAATTGTATTATTTTATCTCTAGAGGGAACCTTCTGGATTACCAAACTAGACACAATATGTCAAGGAGCAGAGGGCTACAGCTCTAGACTATGTGATCCATACAGAAAATTTATCATGAGAGAAGCGATCACTTTATTTTTCTAAAACCCTTCAGGGTAGACCCTTCAAATGCCATTTAGTAGCAAAGGGTGGCAACTATGCAAATTCATAGAACACAGAATTGGAAACCTTACAAAAAAAGAGATCTCTATGAAATATATTTTTTCTTAAAGCCCTAGTACTATGACATTCCAAAAATCAAGCTTCTTGAAACTTTGTGAGGATTACAGATGTCTGTTCCTGTCATATATAAGCCCTCAATTAGTGTAAGTTATTAATGATGATGACAAGGCCCACTACTACTGCTACCATTTCTTGCAGAGTAAGATTTCCAAGGCTCACTTATTGACACTGTCTTACATACAAATATGGAGCCAAAAAATGAATACTATAGATATCAGAGACCATTTCTACTCTATTTATTTCTGAAAATCCCCAGTAGCACAGTGAATTATTTATTAGTAGAGTCCTAGAAATTCTCTTTCACCATGTAGGTACATATCATGACAATATAGAATCTGGTAATTTCTTTTCTTCTTCTTAATTTTTAAGTTTACCTTTTATAATCACCATAATAACGTCTTAATTTTGTTTTGTTTTTTTAAGCAGTGAACTAAATACCCAATTACATAGGAGCCATGCTCTGCACTGCACTATGTGGGCAGCTTTCTTGGATTCAGGATCTCTCCACTGGCCCATCAAAGAGATACTGGATATTAGTCACTGGTAGCTCTAAAGCACTTAACTGAGCCTACGGATTCCTAATCTTTCTACCCAGTGTTCATAGGGAAATGGTTGGAGAGCTCTAGCTCTTCTGCTGCACGCTCCCTCTGAGTTTTCCTTTAATAGCTTCTCTTTTGTGGAAATGCGGAGTGTATGGATGGCAAAGGCAGCAGTCTGCACTAGAATTTTTTGGCTTGACTATTTTGTCTCCATATGACCATGTCACTCCCCTGTGTAAAACCCTGGCAAAAACTCCCAGTGCCAACTGGGTGAGTCAGGGGTCCCCAGAGTGGCCTACCAGGTCCCCATGACAGCCCCTCTCCACCTCTCCAGCCTCATCTCTTACTGACACCCTAAGCTTTAGCCATCCTAGACCACTGCCATTTCCTGAACATGCTAGGTTGTGTTGCTCCTCTATGAGTTTGCTCCTATTGATCTGCCCAGAGCACACACCACTCCCAGCATACCCAAGACCACTTGCAAGACTCAGGAAGTGAATTATTTCCTAACTAATCTACAAACTCTCCAAGCAGAACTGATTCTTTCCTGCTGGAATGCTCTGTCCCTTGTACAGACATTGATCATGGCACCCATAATACTTTATTGTATTGTCTGTCTGCTGCTTGACCTCCATCACTTGTAATGAGACAGAGGCTGGATAATATGTGTTCACATTTCTAACATGTGGTTCGGTACCAAGAAAGTAGGCTCTCAATAGGTACTCGCTGAATGAATGACTGAGCAAACCATTCTTGCTAACTAAAAAAAGTGGCCAGAATCAGCTCAGCCTGTATTTCTCATAGTCATCATTTCTAAAATTGAGGAAACACTCCCTGTCCCTTCTCACAAATGTCCTTGGGAAGATTGGTGCCCACTTGCAAAATGACCTGAGAGTCATCAGAAAATGAATAGAGCGCAAACATTTGCTAAAAGCTACAGATGCAGCTGTTCTTCTCTATAACTGTAATAAGGCTCTTCTGGATCTTAAAATCTTTTAGTTTCCCATCCTCCTGGAGACTGCAATCCTAAAATAGATAAACTAGATGCACTGTATTGGGTATATAGGCTAAATAAATAAATAAATAAAATATAGAAGGACACACAAAAATGGTAATATTTAAAACTACAGATTAAATATAGTCAATGGTAGAATTCTATTTAGATTATCCTTATACATCCTTTTTGTTTTATGTACATAGACCTTTATGTACTTAGACCTTTGCCCTGGCGGGTTTGGCTCAGTGGATAGAGCGTCGGCCTGCGGACTGAAAGGTCCCAGGTTTGATTCCACGTGTGCAGAAGGCAGCTGATTGATGTTTCTCTCTCATCAATGTTTCTAACTCTCTATCCTTCACCCTGTCTCTCTGTAAAAAAATCAATAATATATATATATTTTTTAGATCTTAGACCTTTATTCACTTTAGTGGTGAAGTTAATTCCTGGAAATGTCAGGGCAGAGGTTAACACCAATATGCTCATCAGTAATACTAAGTAACAATTTGAATGTCCCAAATGAATTCTTAGGGTTCTCTTAAGTACCTACTACTTAAATAAAGAGGTAACGTCACCAAGGATCTTTTGACTTATATTTTTCCTTAGACCATCACCATATATCAAAGCTGAGATTATAGTTGTTGTGCAAGACACAAACAACCCCCCTCCCAAAATGTTTTATTTTCTTCCAGAATAGTAAACCTAATAGCTAAGAAGTATTCAAAGGATAGAATGAAAATGGGAGAGCTGGAGGCAACAGGAACAAAAAGAAAAGTGAAGCAAGCAAAAATGTGGTAGTGAGACAAAAAGGCAGGGAACTCAGCTGAATAACACTAGCGAGTCGCAAGAACTTTTTTTAAAATATATTTTATTGATTTTTTACAGAGAGGAAGGGAGAGAAATAGAGAGTGAGAAACATCGATGAGAGAGAAACATCGATCAGCTGCCTCCTGCACACCCCCTACTGGGGATGTGCCTGAAACCAAGGTACATGCCCTTGACCGGAATCGAACCTGGGACCTTTCAGTATGCAGGCCGATGTGCTATCCAGTAAGCCAAACCGGTTAGGGCAACAAGAACTTTTAAAACATGCAAAGCCTGACTATTTAGGCAGGAACACTGACCTCTTCTTCCTTAGATTATCAAATTAAAAAGCAACGACAACCAATACACTAGCTGTCAGGTCTGAATGAATCAGAATTATACCTATTTTTTGTCAGATTGGGAAAAAATATATTTTGTGTGTGCCACAGAATTTAATTATTTAATATGTGCCATGAGATGTAAACGGTAGAAGGAAATTAATTGTCCAGAGAGAAAAGAGTAGCAAAGATAAAGGCAAGGCCTTATTTACTAAAAGAAGGAAATTGGCATCCAGTATATTTTTTGCTACAGTTAACAACTACCTGTATTTTTTTTACCTTGAATAACATGAAGTTTTTACCTCCTAGTGGTTTGGCAACCTGGTTACAATGGAATGGTGGAATGACATTTGGCTCAATGAGGGTTTTGCAAAGTACATGGAACTTATCTCTGTTAATGCTACATATCCAGAGCTACAGTTCGTAAGTTCACGGTTTTGTACGTCATATCATGTGCCCTAAGCAATCGTTGATTTACTGTTAAAATGTTTGTGAATGCTGAAGAGAAAACAGTATAGCATCATGTTTTTGAGCCTATGATGTTTTGTTTGCTATACAAACCAAAGTGTATTAGTTTGCTAGGCCTGCCGTGATAAAATACCAGACTGGGTGGCTTAACAACAGTAATTTACTTTCTCATAATTCTGGAGGCTGGAAGTTTAAGATCAGTACATCGGCAGGTTTGGTTTTCTCTGAGACCTCTCTCCTTGGCTTACAGAGGCCTCCTTTTTTGCTGTATCTACACATAGACTTTCCTCTGGTGTTTTTCTGTTTGTCCAAATTTCCTCTTATAAGGGCACCAGTCAGATTTGATTAAGGCCCACCCTACAGCTTCCTTTTAACTCAGTCCCCTCTGTTAAAGCCCTCGTTCCAGACACAGTCACATGCTGGGGACTAGGGCTTCACCTTAGAATTGGAGAGGGGCACACTATTCAGCCCATAACATAAATTCCCCAACCAAACAAATTACTCAGGTGTGCATGTGGAGGGAGAGGAAGAAATTTCTCTGCTCATAGGCAGTGGTATAGGATAAGACAATGCCCATGGCAATAGATCCCACGCAGAGTACTTGGCATGTAACCTGAATTAGGCATGACTGGGGCCACGATCCTCTAGAATTTACAAAGGGCCTATTGTTCACTTCCCCAAAATGTATAAAAAGATTTCTTCAGTGCTCTCCCTTCAGGGAGAATGCCCTTGCCTTTCCCTTTCACCTCCCCCTCCCTGCCCCAGGTGTGTTACCATTAGCTTCCTCACTCCCAAGCTCCAAGGGCCCCTCCTTGACCTCTAGAACTTGTTTGCTAAACCCATTTCTTTGAGGAATCACTTTGTCTACCTCAGTAATTTACCCAATAAATGTTCTCTTATAAAAAAAAAGATTTCTTCAAAATTGTCTTTTTATAGACACAGGGGACCTAAACACCACATCAAGCTGGTTAATAATAATTAGGTCTTTGGAGTAGGCATTTGTCTAGTATGATATAGAGAGGCATGGATTCAAAGTCAGTGTCTCATTGCTATGTGATGAATACATGTCTTAGCCCCAAAGCTTCATAGAGTCTCACTTATAAAATGCATATGGCATGTCTCCCAAGCAAGGTGTTGAAAGGAGGAGAGATGATGGATGTAAGTTCCTGGCACGCAGCAAGTGTTCACTAATGGGAACCATTAGTGTTAGTTCGGTAGCCAAAGGCTTGGTAGCTGATAAGCATCCACGACATATCTGAGGGGGTGTTCAATTTATACCTTTATGAGTAGAGAATTGTTAAAAGGGAAATATATAAAGGGAAAGAAACTTATAATCGATTGTCAGAAATATTAATTGAATACTTCTAAGAATACCTTACTACACCCCGTATGTTTCCTATTGCTTTGAGACTGTCAAGTTGAAATGGAAAAAAATTGTTCTCTTCTGTTTAGGATGACTATTTTTTGGAAGTGTGTTTTGAAGTCATCAAAAGAGATTCACTAAATTCATCCCATCCGATCTCCAATCAAGCAAAAACTCCTACTCAAATACAGGAAATGTTTGATACAATTTCCTACAACAAGGTAGTAAATGCTGTGGGCAGTGGGAAATGTTTTCAGGAGAACTCCAAGGAGGCCTATAAAACTAGCAGCTGAAGTCGGTGCTGCCGGGTGACTGTCACCTGTTTTACTTTTTACTTTATTTGCTGTTCATTTTTCAGACACCATATGAGTTCTATAAAATTAAGCTTCCTTTAAAGAGATGTCACACTAAAAAAAAAATATATCCTACTACCTTTTCCTTTATATATTCTTTTCTTTTTCTCGCTCTTTAGGGAGCTTGTATTTTAAACATGCTCAAGGATTTCTTGAGTGAGGAGAAATTTCGGAAAGGAATTATTCACTACTTAAAGAAGTTCAGCTATCGAAATGCCAAGAATGATGATTTGTGGAGCAGCATGTCAAATGTAAGTCAAATGCCTGTAAGCTAAGAGGCTAATTATGAAGGTTATAAATAGTTATATTGTCAGTCAACAAATATTTATTCCACTTGCCACACTACCAGGGTCCTTCGAAGACAGCACCTTCCCTTTCCCTCTGGCTCCACACTAACCTGGGATGCCACACCGGGTTAGCCAGAGGGGTTTGGCACTTGACCCTCTCTTTGGTTTCCCTGCTGTGGTTAACCACACACTTTTATCCTCCCATTTTCCAAAATCTTTAATGACTTTGTAATTCCTATGAAATAATAACTAATCTTCTCTGCCCAAGTTTTAAGGTTGAACTCTACTTGTTCAATTTGTCTTTGGAGTGTGTAGTAGTGTGGAGGAAATTAAAGGAGAAATTTGGCCAAGAAAAAGAGGATTTTTAAAAGCCAAGTGTGAATACCGCTATGTTAATCTTTGTCTCCTTATGCGTATAATCATATCAGGAAGGGAAGGTAGGCATTCCTACCCCATTTGTACAGATAGGAAAACTGACATTAAGGGGAAGATTTGCTCAAGGTCATACACCAAGTGAGTGATGGAGTCGATGCTTAAAATCTGTTTCTGACTCTGAATTTAGTATTCTTTCTTTCCATTACATCACAGTTTCTTCCCAGTTATCAGTAAAGTCTCCCACTTAACCTTCTCTTAAAGGTCCTATATTTCAGTTGACCCCCTTCTGATGCCAAATGAAACTGTGGTATGCAAATGATAAATTCCTGAAAATAACTTACTTGGCATTATGTCACATAATGTCAGTTCTAAACCATGTCATAGCAACTTGCAAATCACAAGAATTCTCTGGTGTTATTTTTTTTAAAGTGATTTAATAGCAGTTGAGAGCCTTAGACAATGTGTATGTCATTTTCCCCACCTATAGTTGTCCTTAGAGTAGTGGTTCTCAGCCTTGGCTGCACATCAGAATCACCTGGGGATCTTGAAAATCCTGATTTCTGGGCCTCATCCTCCGGAAATTCTGTTTCTTTGTAATGAGGTGGGGCCACAACATCAGTAACAAAGAAACAGAATTTCTGGAGGATGAGGCCCAGAAATCAGGATTTTCAAGATTCCCAGGTGATTCTGATGTGCAGCCAAGGCTGAGAACCATTGCTTTAGAGTATTAAATCCTGGTTTCAAGGGTTGATTGCCAAGCTGGTGATTTTCATAGATCTCCTATCAAATTCTGAATTCAAAAGTTATTGTGCATTCATTATACAAGTATGTATGCTACTATGGTAGTCATTGGAAATAGCCAGGTAAGCAAAGGTGTTTTCCCCAATGCCAAGGAATTTATGATGTGATAGGAGAAAGTTAATACTAGACACAGTTACCTAAATGATAAAGAAGGATATGAGTAATATGCAGAATAAAAGGATAAACTAGGACCTTTCCCAGGGGAAAGGAAACAAATGAAAGAAAAATGCAACAAATTGATTCAGCCTTAAAAAGTTATCCCACCATGGTGAACTTCTTTAGCAAACTTCAAGTATATAGATGAAAATTTAATTCATCTGGACATGATAAGGAATATGGCAATTTCCTATGGTCACTGCGAAGATGCCTTTTATTCATTTCATGAGTTGCTATGTTCATTGTCAAATGTCTAGATGAATTAATTTTCATATAGCTATGCTAGTAAATGTCTGCATTCATGTCTAATATGCATAGTCAGTCAACTGGCAGAACCCGAATGGTAGTGCTCTTTATTCTTGTTTTATAGGGTTGTTTAGAAGGTGATTTTACATCTGGTGAATTTTGTTATTCCGATTCCAAGAGGACAAGCAGCACAGTAAGTATAAAGAGATCAACAGAGCAGACAAGAGCTGGCCCGTCACCTGACGCGAGTGAGTGTGCAGAATAGCCCAACTGTCCCTTTAAATAACCTGAGAGGAAGAGAGCCTCCAGGATTTTCCTTGAAACAAAGCAGACTGAAGGAGGAATGTTCAGGCCATTTAGGGGGATGAGGCTGTTACTGCCACATTTTTGTTGTTATAATTCAGCTTCCCCAGGCCCACGGCTAAGAATATCTCAGCTTTAAATGCCGTGGAGTGCTTACCGAGGCGCTGGCATCCTCTAGGCTCTGAAAACTGCCAAACCGGGTGTGGAAATAGAGCAAATGGCTTTTGGCTTTCTTGAGGCCTTGTCTTTTTCTTTACTTCTGGGAAGTCACTGGAGCACTTCAAGGAGAGAGAGAGAGAAAAGTCACCAAAAACAACAAAGCAAACGCTTTTTTAGCAGTCATGGTAATCCCAAAGACGATGGATTCTAAAGGAAGGTTCTGGATCATCCAGCTTTCAGAAAGCCATGCTAGAAGCTAGAGGTTTTATTCTCCATTTAATATCCCCGGTTGATACATGTTTCTGTTGGAACATGTACAGCTCCCCTTAGCCCTGGCCGGTGTGTCTCGGTGGATAGAGCGTCCGCCTGTGGACTGAAGGGTCTCAGGTTTGATTCCGGTCAAGGGCATGCACCTTGGTTGCGGGCACATCCCCAATAGGAGGTGTGCAGGAGGCAGCTGATCGATGTTTCTCTCTCATCGATGTTTCTAGCTCTCTATCCCTCTCCCTTACTCTCTGTAAAAAAATCAATAAAATCTATTAAAAAAAATAAAAGTTCCCCTTAAAGGAAGCCCTTTCTCTCCTAGGCCACCCACCCTGGGTTCCACATGACCAAAAGGGAGAGGTGTTCCTTTTGAAAGGGAGCAGGAAGAAGGCTCCATCTCAAACCCTTCCTCGTGGCTTTCCCTGCCCTGTGTGTGCTAACCTCAAGCTCCCTCTCACATCCCTCCCTCGGGTGCCTGGCAGAGAGCAGCCCGTCTAGGCCCGGCATTGCTCCGCCCGAGGCAGCCCCAGCCCCAGGCAGCCCTCCTCCCCCAGCCTCGTTTCTGCCATCCCAGGGGCCCTACTTTCTCCTCTCTCTTGGTTTTCTCGCCTCTGTGTTGACTTAAGCACAGTCACTTGTCCTTTCAGCTCACCTTTCAGGGGGAAGATGTGGAGGTCAAAGAGATGATGGCCACGTGGACCCTGCAGAAAGGAATCCCCCTCGTGGTGGTTGAACGCGAAGGACGTTGGCTCAGACTGCGACAGGAGCGCTTCCTGAGCGGGGTGTTCAAAGAGGACCCTGGATGGCGGGCCCTGCAGGAAAGGTGGCTGCTTGTCTTCTGTCGGTCCAATGTACCTCATCTCAGTTTGCTTGTTGTGGCATTAACTTGCTTCCAGTTCTCTGGTGACCGCGGGATGCTGTCTCGCACAGGAATGAAGGCCTAGACTAGCCTTGGTCACATTTAAAGGGCTGCAGGTGGCCCAGACGGTGTGGTTCACAGTTGCGTTCCTAGCACTTGTGCAGCACCTTTAGAAACTCAGTTCTGATGCGGAGGTGGTCTATTATACTTCCTTCATAATATCTCCTGGCTCTGTTCAATACCAGATTTCTGGGCCTTAATAAGTTGCATGACTGGCGTATACCTGGGAAATGTTATTACAGCTGTACAAATCATTAGAAGAGAAAAGATATTCCCCATGTGATAAATTAAATGCTAAGACCTCCTGTTGCCTCTTTATTTTCACTAATAGACTATAAATGTAATGTCTTAAAATGTATGCTGTCCTTGGTAATAATCAAGGTAAATCCAATTAACCACTCTGTCTTGTTCACCAGCCTATCCTGAGAAAACACAATACTGTTCTCCGATCTATTAGCCTATTAACAAAAGGAATTAGGTTAGTTTAAAATGAAACAATCCAAGGGAATCTGTGCTGCCTCTTATGATTGTTATTTCTTTTTTTCTAAAGATCTAGCTAATAATTCTAGGATTTTTCTGAGGCTCAGAAGCAAATTCAAAGGCTTTAGCATCTACCAGGTAGACTATGCACATTGAAAGCGAATGCTTTCTCTTCGTTTCATCAATTACCTATTCCCAACCCACAGCAACGTTTATGCTACTTCTCTGAGACACAGTTTTCCGTTTTCCTATATGTTCTTCTGAGGTCTGAATCTCAAAGAGCTTGGATAATTTATAACTTGGCAACACAGCCTGGAAATTTTTATGCTTGGTTCATCATTGGGAAAGCAGGACTCACAATTTTGTAACTTACCAAAATGTCACAGGAGAGTTCAATAGTGTGGATGGTCCAGAATTACAAAGATCTACAATGACCTGTATTTTTCCTCTACTTATGGCAGCTTTTAGATTACTCTTTTAAAACTATTATTCTCTGATTCATGCCTATTCAAAGTTATGAAATGCTAATCTCCTTCTTTTTATCCCAAGATATGTTTATCTGGAGATATCCCTTTCTTCCAGAGCTAAGATTTCATCTAGGAATCATTCCATTAAGTCTTGGCAATATCTATGCGTCCATTTTTACCTTTTTTGTGTAAATATTTCAATTGCTTTGTTAATTATCTGTACTCTTTGTGGGTCAGCAGGTAGATAATTCCTGACCATTTTCTAGATGGAGTCTGTGTATATTGTTTCCTTTAATTTTATATACTTTGAGGACTTTCTCCTTTCTATTGTATACCTGTTAGTGTTTTCAAACTCACAATTTCACATGTGCTGGATTACTATGGTTAATAGGGCTTAATGTGGTAAAACAAGTAAATTCTGGACGTTTCTAGAAAGTCAGTGAGGAAAAAAATAGCCATTTTTTGTTATTTAACATAGTAGGACCATTGGAAAGTAACTGAGGCTTCTATCCATGCTGCTTTTCTGCTGTCTGGACTTGCTGACCTGCAGTTCCTAAACTGATGGCCACTGACAGTCACTTAGCAGGTGGGTGGTTGGATGTGGTCAGCTTTGTTGAGCAAAAGGATGAGTGGAAGGTCATACTGGAATAAGATCTAGACTTCTTAAGGCTTTTCCCTACAGCTTTGATTCAGTTATTTGCATTAGCATCAGGCGATCTGAGTTTTTGGAAATGTGAAAGGAAGATTGGATATTTTTTTTTTATTTATAGAAAACAATGAACAGAACTTATTGTGGTATGAGGTTTATACAGCAAATGGCACAGGTAATTGTGACAGAATTCAATTAAGTATATGTTGCTACACCTTCAATTCTTCATCTTGGAAGAATTATTGCGTGCCCAAGGGTCTGCTAGTCTTAGCCAATAAAATTTATAAGGTTCCTGATAATGTAAAGGATGGGTGGTTAGGTGCCTTTTACAGCTTATCTGAATCTGACAATGTGAAAGTTGAAATAGTCATTTATTTAATTCATAACGATCTTTACTTTCCAACACAGGTACCTTTGGCACATCCCACTGACCTACACCATGAGTTCCTCTAATGTGATTCACAGACACATTTTAAAATCAAAGACAGGTAATGAACTGATTAGCCAAACATGTGTTTCAATTCTGAAATTAAATATGTTCTAACTATTTGGAGGAAAGATACTACTAATAAAAGTTTAAGTTTGGGAAATTTCTCATTTATCCGTACACTAGTTACAGAAAGGACATTTTAGCTAGGAAGTAAAAATTTTATTCAGTAGGTGGTTCTCTTGTGCTTTTAGCATTCAGAAATAAGTTTTATTTATATCAAGAAATGATGGCATCCTGTCTTGCCTTTTAATACCTACTAATGCAGCTGTGAAACCATGAGGCAAACATGTATAGTAGAAAAAACCAGATACTTAGGAATTTATTGTCTGTGGATTCATATCATCATTCTGTCATCTATTAGATGTATGGCCTTAAGAAAAACGTTTAGCACTTCCTGAGCTTCGATTTTTTCATCTTATTTTAAAGGAGGACTAGCTCTCACAATTATTAAGATAATATAATAATGCTATTTTATCACCAAGTATAATGTCTGTCATATTAAAAACACTTACTAGTTCAATTTTTCCTTAAACACTTCACTGAAATTTGAGAGAGTTTCCATCAGAACATCATATTCAACCTGGAGTCCTTATTTCACTCCAAATAAGGACTGAACTAGTGGATCAACTATTTACATATACATATTTCAATGGCTAGTAACTAAACCTGGAGACATGACCACCAATAAATCAAGCCAAATTCCAGTCATGCTCATCATCTGGCTCATTGGACTATGAAAATCAATATCATCATAACTCTTCCAAAACTTTGTCTTCTTACTGATTTATTAATAATAGTAAAGAAACTAATTTTTTTGTTCTGGAGATGTTCCTGGCATGCATGCTGATAATGAAATGCCTGTGCCAATTTCCTCCTCGCAGACATTCTGGATTTACCCGAAGATACCAGCTGGGTGAAATTCAATGTGAACTCAAATGGCTACTATATTGTTCACTATGAGGGCCAGGGATGGGACCAAGTCATTCAACAGCTGAATCAGAACCACACAGTTCTCAGACCCAAGGACAGAACAGGTCTGATCCACGATGCATTTCAGCTAGTAAGGTAATGTAAAATGTTATCTGATTTCACAGGAAATAACCGATTCATAACCAGATATGCTGATTTCAAAATCGAATAGTCAGTGTTTGATCATTCATATGATATGGACCTGAACAGAAACCAAATACTGGCCATTAGGCCAAAGCCTACCCACTGATAAGGTATTTTGGCACACACATGCTTAGATGTTTAATCCAATATTTTAAAATGTGAAGAATTTGATATAAAAATCCTGACTTCTGGAACCTCTTTAACAATGAGAAGATTTGGCAGCTTTGGACTGTCATTCTCACAAGGCAACCATAGAGGAGGGTGCAGTAGGAAGTTCCCCTGTAGGGCAGACCTTCACACTTCCATATGCCCAAGTCCCAGACAGTACACATGAATGACCTGATTCATTCCCTTAGGGTGAAACCTCTAGGCTTTTAACCTCAGATTTAAAATTCGTTTATGCCAGTAGCTTGCTGTTTCACCAAATACCTATGTAATCTGCTGGACAACAAGTATAAACATAGTCTTAACCTTTACAATTTTAAATGAGACTTTAGTTTCGTACAATAATTCATTCATTACTTTGCCCACTTTAGAGAAATCAATGTAAAATTGGAAGGGAAATGAAGGAAGAATTGGCTTCTTATGTTTATTTCTCTTAGACTTTCCTGGAACGACAAAGTATTTCCTTTCCTTTCCCATTTATCCTCAACAAATAATATGTAGAAAAAAATCAGATCATAAGATGGCCAATGGGGAAAAAATGTAGGGATCAGGTGAAGCTTGTGCATTGTAACTTTTCCTGTTCTGAGAATTACTCATTGTATTGTGTGACATGTTATTTCCTCTCATATGTTTATTTAGGTCAACTTGAGTAAAAACAACCAGCAGGATATTTCTCAGACAGTTTCTCCTCCATACAACTGACCTCCTCAGTTAGAAAAGAGAGAGGGCTGAGGGTTCAATCCTCAGCCCCATGGGTCTCAGGAACATCACAACATCATAGCACACCGAAGGCTAGGATTAGAAGAAAGCGCCATCCTTCATTTGAGTAGATGCGTAACGGACTAGTAGGCTATTCCTTATTAGTTGAAGGTTTGTCTGCTCAAAGGAGAGACTCACAGATTGCATAAAAGCAGATTAAAAATTTAAGACTAGAAAGGATGAAGAATATTGACAATTCAGCAAATGAAGGCCAATCTTTCCATTAGTTGCTAAGTCCTTTTTTGCTGTTTCTAATCTAGAAATGTTTGGGCATCCTAAATTGAGCAGAAAGAACACCACCGTTGCTGATGCATCAATAGAAAAGCAATTATCTTTTCTTCACTAAATGAACAAGTTAATGAAGTTAATTTAAGAGTACAAATTTTGGTTTAAGACAGACGAATTCAAGTACTATCTTCTCACTTATTGTTTCGCATGGGCAAGTTATTTAACCGTGTTAAGCCTAAATTTTCTAGTCTTTAAAACATGCCTCGTCTTTACAACTCTAGATTTAAATAATACTATCGATTGCACAGGTGTTTTGAAGGTCGCATACAATAAGGCAGATAAAACACCGAGCACAGTACCTGCCCAATAATGCCAGCTGTTAGCGTTATTGGTATTACCTGATATACATTGTTTAAAAGGTCATGTGTTGAATAGGAAGAGGAGGTGACAGCACAGAAAAATGCATTTCAAATAATGTGAAGTTGAAAAAATGCATTTAAAATATGTGTTTGTGTATTGTTATGCTTTTAACTACACAGGAAAAAAATAAGCTAAACATGGAGAAAAACCAACAAAACACCCAGAAGGATGTATTCCAGTGCTGTTAGTAAATGTGTAGGGCAGTGAAATTTTAAGTATTTCCCCCTCCTTCACTAATTTCCAATTGTTTTGTAACTTTTATATCACTTTTATAATAATAAAATTAATTATATAAGGAGACAATTTAAAACTCTCATAATAAGTCTAAACATTGTTACTTGCTCTACTCCCTTGGTGATATATATCTCTTCATATTCTATGAAATATCTATTTAAGAGGTAAAGGAAGTAATCAGTGATCGCTTTGGTTTGGAAACAAAATTCGTCCCATGAATAGATATGTATTTTAATTGGATTTTCATACTTTATAAACATAATTTAAGACTTTGATCTCATCTGAGTTGAGTGGAATTAAAATGACAACTTTAATTTCCTTACAGAAAAACTATTTGTTTCTCTTAGCCCCACACCTTTAAAAAAAAAAAAAAAAAGAGCCCCAAATTGCTTCCACAGGAATGTGGTTGTATTTCCACAAAGATACCATTTAGCTGAAACTACATACAATTAAGTAGATACAGATTTTTCCTGTTGGGTTGAAGTGTATGCTTATACGTGTGTTTAATCTTTAAGGTAAACAAACATTCAGATAATTTTTGTGCAGATGGTGAGGAGCTGGATTTTTATTAAACAACTAGAGGCCTGGTGCATGAATTTGTGCATGTGGAGGTTTGGGGGGAGGGACCGCAGGAGGCTGGCCAGCAGCTCCGAGGGGGCAGCCGGCCCTCAGACCCCTGAGAAAGGGGCTGCATCCACTGCCATCCAAGCCCAGTTCCCTGTCCCAGCCCAGGGCCCAAAGGCCCCAGGCGGAATCAGGAGAGGAGGTGACAAACGCTGGGCTGGGGTGTGGAAGGAACAGACACCAGATGCTGACACCACCCCAATACTGCGCAGTCCCCCACCTCCCCGCTCCTCCTTCCCTCATTGCCTTGCTGCCACTATGGCGGGCGGGCAGCCTCTGGGGAAGGGAGAGGACGGGAGCAAGACAAATCCTTGTGTTGAGGGCTGGCTTTCAGTAGATCGCAGCAAGGGAGCTGCTCTGCTGTCTATGAAACCCTGACCCAGAAGCAGGTCTTTATGAATGGTTTATCACCAGGGTCAATGGGGGCCGGCTGGCTGAGGGGAGGTTCTGTGGGTGGTTGGCCGGCTGCAGGAAGTTGGCTGTGGGAGTGCACTGACGACTAGGGGGCAGCTCCTGCATTGAGCATCTGCCCTGGTGGTCAGTGCACAGCATAGCAACTGGTCAACTGGTCTTTCCGGTCATTCCAGTCGTTCAGTTGTGACGGTCACTTAGGCTTTTATATATGTAGATTACTGTATAAAAAGAATCTCTTAAATGAATATTAAGATTAATTTTTTTAATGTAGGCATATATAAAGTTTTCTAATAATGGTATTTGTGTTAGTGAAAAATAAAGCAGTCTTGACCAAAAAGAAAAACAGGATTAATATACAGTAATTTTTACATGTTAAGCATTCTTTATAAAACTGTGATCATAGAAAATAATAGCCAGTTTCTTTCTGTTGTTGATGCCCAAGGGTATGAACTGCTCTCTATATGATGATGCTTATACACGTTAAAAGGAATAATGACATTATGTGGATTTGTGTTTTATAAAATACAGCAGACTATATGGTCCGGCCCTCTATCATTAGACAAAAATTTGGGGAAACTTTCCATTAGTTTGTTTAAAGCCGCGTGTCAGAAGAATGAAATCACAACAGAAGCTGGTTTTCTTTCATTTCATTTCTTCCTAGTTTCAGTTCCCTCTTTTTAGATCAGAATTTAAAAATCTTAAAACCCAAAGGATGTAGGGCATTATGTTAATGAAAAATTCAACAGCCATCCTTTGTTCCAAAATCTTTTTTACCATCTCAAACTGTTTCTGCTAAGTCTGGGAACCTGATGCTGGCAAGAATGGGGTGTAGACCCCGTGGGCACACAAGTCCTCTCAGAAACACAGGTGAGAACCACTTCACGGAAATGCCATTGCAGTGATGTACTTCCTCATGGGAGAGACCCTGCCGCTTTGGTATTCAGAATAAAGCTTTGCTGTTGTTGTTTTTTTATAATTAAAAGAAAGTGTAGAGAAGTTATGTAACTTTAGAATCTAGATAGATTATAATATAAGCTGGAAATACTTGTTTTGCCCCGCTCATAATACTGCTTCTCTGTTAGGCCTAGGAAGAACACCAAAAAGAGAAAAGTCCTGACACCTGTCTTCAAAGTTCCAAATTCACTCGCAGGAACAAGTTAAAGCCACAAAGTAAACAATGAGAGAATGACACAACATATGAACACTTTGATGTTATTTGGTACTAAATATTAATGTTAGCTAGTATTTATTTCGTTTATAATGCTCCTGTTATATGCTAAGCGTTATTCTAAGTGCTTTCCATCTATTAACTTACTTAACCCTTACAACAATAAAAGAAGATACTATTGTTCCCCCCCCCCCCCCCCCCCCGTTGTATAAGGAAGGCAATTGAATCCTAGAGAGGTTAGGTAACTTTTCCAAGATCACACAGCTAGTGAGTGGCACAGCTAGGATGTAAACCAAATGGACTGGCTATAATGAACTTCTGTTACGGCTCTCTATATCATAGTGAATATTAAGAACTGAAAGATGTACACAAACCACCGATATTTGTTTTTATTTCTCAGTGCAGGAAGGTTGACCCTAGATAAAGCTCTCGACCTGACCCGCTATCTCCAACATGAAACAAGCAGCCTTGCCCTTCTCAAAGGTCTGGGATACTTAGAATTGTTTTACCACATGACAGACAGAAGGAATATCTCAGATGTCACTGAAAACCTCAAGGTTTGTATTATGTTCGGGAAATTCATTAAGTAAATCCGCAGTGTCTGGAGGATCTGTGAGACTTGGTTTGTTTTGTGTGGACTCTTGGGGTTAACTTTTTGAGAAGCTGAGGACACTGGCTGGTAGCACGATTAACACCACAGTTCCTAATGGGTGGATGCCCCTTCTTTCTTATCATCACCATTTTAAGAGTCATACCAAGAAGATGAGCAAAATATCCCTCCTAGGGTGATTTTATCTCATATCAATTGATAGTTCCCTCTCCAAGAGGAAACTAAATCATATTTTTAATGGAGAAACTAACTTTGTGTCTTAAGCATGGTGGGTTGGAGCCAGAAAAAAAAAAAAAAGAGAAATATAAGTAGTTCTGTGTTTTGGGAAAGGTTCATGCAGATAGTTTAGCGTGGAGCCTTTAGATGGGTCAGAGCTAATTTTAGCCTCTCTGTAACCCATCCTGTACTCTCTGCAGCATTACCTTCTCCGGTATTTCAAGCCGGTGATTGACACACAAAGCTGGAGCGACGAGGGCTCCGTCTGGGACAGCATGCTCCGCTCCAGCCTGTTGAAGCTGGCCTGTGACCTGAACCACGCTCCTTGCATTCAGAAGGCAACCGACCTCTTCTCTCAATGGATGGAATCCAGTGGGAAATTAAAGTAGATCTAGACTTCTGTCCTATTCTTTGTTTCTTCCACTTAAAAAAAATATTTTGTTATTGATTTCAGAGAGGAAAGGAGAGGGAGAGAAAGAGACACATCAATAATGAGAGAGAATCATTGATTGGCTGCCTCCTGCATGCCCCACACTGGGGATGGAGCCTGCAACCTGGGCACGGGCCCTGACCAGGAATCGAACCATGACTTCCTGGTTCATAGGTCAACACACAACCACTGAGCCACGCCAGCTGGGCAAATTATTCTTAAAAAAAAACCCACAAAACAATTCCTGTTTTCTTATTTTGGGACTTTTCTGCTCTTTATGATTTAATCCTAAAATCTTTAGCTCTATTTTTCTCTTCTTTTTGATTGGTTGTTGTAAGTAAGGCTAAAATGTAAGCATATTGCTGCCCCATAACATGACAGAATACTATTGTGTTTACGCTAGGCATGAGAAGGATGACCTCACTGCAGTAACCCATGTCCAATAGATAGGTTGGTTCCACATGTTGAATAGGCTGCTATGCCCGTGAAAATATTCTGGGTAAAGCTCATTTATGCTTAGAATCAAGAACACATAATTAAATATTGTAGGGTTTTTTGTTTTTGTATTTTTTGCTAAACTTTAAGACCATTAGTATTAATCCTAATGAAGAATTCCTTACATAGATTAATTGATTACTTAATTAATTACTTTACTCATTCATGAATTAAAAATATAATACTTTGCATTTCACCTATGTGCCAGGCACTGCTGTAAGTGTAAGGATAGAGTAGTGGACACAACTACTATGTGTCCTATCTACAAGGAACTTAAAATGTACTCATTACCAATTTTCATAAAGTTATACAGACAAGTACACCAAAATCATAGCAATGTGGATTAGAATTTAATTACTTAATCTTTGTTTTATGATTCAAATGGCACTTGGGATATTTAAGTATGTCTAGTGGAAATTCCACAAGCATTAGAATCACCTATCTCCAAAATAGCTAGTTATGTCACCTTTGAGCAAGTTATTTAACCTTTCTAAGCTTATTTCCACTTTTTAAAAATTAGGATAACCATCTCACTGGGTAGCTTTGACAGTTATATAAAGTGTACAAAGACTAGTCAATCCCTACTGTATGGTTGCTGTATGATAAATGCAAATTTCCAGCCTTATCCCAACATCTCTGTGTTGTGGTTTTTCCAAACCAACACTATGAATATCAGATATTATTGATCTAACTATTTTTGGAATTAAAAATCATAGAGTGAATTAAAGTTAAAAGTAGTAGTTAATATCCTATAGGATAATAAAACCCCAAAAGTGTAATGTCTTCTTTAGGTGGATAGAAAATAATATTATTGCATCTGATCACTTTTACAGAATTGTAAAATGACCTCCAGATAGGCTTACTAGAATACACTCTTAATGTGACTTCAAAGCAGCAAGTAATCATTTTTATAAAAATAATATAGCACCAATATAGGTTATTTAATGACAGGATTCAGTATAAACCAGTGCTCTTATATTTCAGAAATCACCTCTTTAACTTATTCATTCCTCTGTGCAGGTTAAAGTTTTATGATTATTTTTCCTGCTAACATTTTATTATAAGTAGGAAAACACACAAATAATCTGCAAAGTAAAATTACATAAAATAATTTTATAAAAGTTTGGCAGAAAAAAGAGGTTTAGTATGCTAGTTACTGGGAATAGTCAGGGGTGATTCTGTTATAGCAACTTTAAATCATAATAAGAAAAAATAATTTTTCTTTCATAAAGCTTTTTTCTTTACTTTTGTGCTTCATATCTCAGTATCCCAACAGATGTTTTAAAGATTGTGTATTCCGTGGGTGCCCAGACAACAGCAGGATGGAATTACCTTTTGGAGCAATATGAATTGTCAATGTCAGGTGCTGAAAAAAACAAAATTCTGTATGCATTGTCAACCAGCAAACACCAGGAAAAGTTAATGAAGTAAGTGCATTACTTTAACTAAGTGGTTAAGAGTAAACTGATACAAATGTAGTGAAGTTACTAAAGTTTTAGCCACCAATTTCAAAGGCATATGTTAATTAAGTCAGGATTTGAATTGCTTTGACTTACAAAAAACATATTGTTAAAATGTAAATAGCAAAATGTAGTTATTAAACACGTGATTGATACTAGACAAATGGCTTAGTTTTACTTACAGAAACTTGGAGGAAAATTATTACAAAACTACATTCCTGTATATAAGATACTTTAATCTTATCAAAGTTATTTGAAATTATAAGTGAATAAAATTACTGCTAGAAAAAAGTAAAAGTTTAATTAGAACATTAAAAATATTAGCCAGTAGGGAATTTATTACTTTTTTGGTCAATTATATTTTATCATGCTTCTTTCTCTCCTATTCTTTTAATATATTAGTAGTGTGAGTTATCATTACATAACACATGCCATGAAAATTCATGTGGTTTTTATTTCTTCAGGTTAATTGAACTAGGAATGGAAGGAAAGATTATCAAGACACAGGACTTGGCATCTCTTCTTCATGCAATTGCTAGAAGTCCAAAGGGACAGCAATTAGCCTGGAATTTTGTAAGAGAAAATTGGACCCATCTTCTTAAAAAGTTGGTATTGGCTTATTGCCATTGTGTGTTCTTTCACCCAGCTGTCTCGGTTGCCTAACACCAATTGTAATCAAGTGTCCCCCCAAGCGTATACATGATTCCATTTTACACAAATGGTTCAATGAAGTCTATTGGGTTTAAAACTAGCACAAATTACTCTGTCCTGGTGTAAGGGAGAGGAATGAGCAGAAAGGAATGGGAAACAGATTTCTCTTATTCATCCCAGGCAAAGAATTGCTGGGAGCAAATACTAGTTGAGTTAAATCCAGTTGTCGGGTTTGTCCCCCCAACTCCTGACTGTCGCATGAGCCCAGAGGACTTCAGTGAATCTATGTATTGTGCATCAAATGTATTTGGCTTGCTTTTTGTTCTGGGGGAATGTTGATGAGAGCTAATCCCCACCCTCAGTTCACCTGTAAAGGCAGCACAGCAGGGAATGTGGAGTGGCTGAGAGAAATCTGGTTAGAAATGTTTTGGATTGGTTCTGTGTCTATTCTGGAGTTCCAATTTTTGGGAGAACCAGAGCTCACTCCAGTATGCTCCTGGGTCTAACATATTCCCAGGGGTGGTGGTGAGGGACACTATAATAATTACATTTCATTGTAATGTACAGAATGGCATTGCTTTCTCTCACAACAAACCCCCTGCTAAGGTGCTCAGCCATTTCCTCATCCACATCCAAAATGTGTCACTTATGAAATACTGTATGGAAAATACTCTGTATGATAAAGCTGTGGAATTTTCTCTGTTTTAAGGTAAATAGTGTCAGTTAGCGTCTCTGATGTCAGTTATCCCCAGTTCCTCTTATCTGTCATTTCTTAGCCATAGAAGACTCAGAGTCCTCACAGACAGCTATGCATAAGCAAAAAGTCCATTTTACACCCTTCTCCCAGACCTTCAAGGGAAGAGCTGACATCCATCAGAAACCAAACAGTTAGAAAATGCTGAGGGTGGGGAGGGTGGTGGGAGTGTTTCCTTAAAAACCCTACTGGTTGGGTTGTTCACATGACTGTCAGTTCCCTCCTGAAATGATCAGACTTTCCCTGCAATGCTGTAGATTTCCTTTGTAACTGGAAATTATCCTCCTGCCTGGCCATGTGCAGAGCCTAGACTTAGAACCGTTTCTTAGATGTAACTGTGCTCTGCTCTCCAGCATGAATCCCTTTGACCTGTGGTATGAATTCTCTGCATAAGACACCAGCTGAAGGATGCAGCCTGTGGCTGCAAATGAGAGCTCAGCCGAGTAACATTACCCTAATAAATACAATGGTTAAGCACAGTGGTATCCAAAATGTGCTGGGGAAGTAAGACAATACGTTGGAGTGCAAGAAGAAAATATTACCGCATATATTGTTTATCATGCCATTTAAATTTTATTTTTTGGCCTTTGGTGCATCTAACTCATATATAAAAGGTAATTGGGAAAGTTATTGGTCCAAGAACCTTTACTGATGGGGTGCATAGCCAAAAAAAAAAAAATGTAGAGAATGCTGCTTTAAACATAAACATAAATTTAAATATAAACATTGCTGAATATGATAGTCACATTTCCTAAAATAGTTTTATCTACATTAAAACAAATTTTTATTAATTTTAGAGAGAGAGAAAGGGAGAGGGAGAGAGAGAGACAGAGAAACATTGATGTGAAAGTGAAACATCGATTAGTTGTTTCCCACATGCCACCCCCCTCACCTTCTCAGCCCCCCAGCCCCCCTTGCACACACGAACGTGCGCGCACACACACACGTATACACACACACACTAGGGGATCAGCAACCTGGGGATGTACCCCAACCAGCAATTGAACCTTTTGGTATGCAGACAGCACTCCAACCAACTGAGCTATGCTGTCCAGGACAGCTTTATCTGCATTTTAATTTTATGGCCAAATTTGATAAATTTCATACCTTGAGGATTTTATTGGGTGAATATCAGTTATTCTTATGGTAATTAATACTGCCTATTGTAATTATACAAGCTTATCATATAGCTATTAATCTTATACATTTAAAAAGTATCCTATATAATAAAAGGGTAATATGCAAAGTGACCCTAACAGCAGAATGACTGGGAATGACTGGTCACTATGACACACACTGACCACCAGAGGGCAGAGGCTCAATGCAGGAGCTGCCCCTGGTGGTCAGTGCGCTCCCACAGGGGGAGCTCTGCTCAGCCACAAGCCAAGCTGACGGCTGCCAGTACAGTGGTGGTGGCGGCAGCCTCTCCTGCCTCCTCAGCAGCAGTAAGGATGTCTGACTGCAACTTAGGCCTGCTCCCTGCTGGCAAGTGGACATCCCCCAAGGGTAAGGTGACCAGATTTAAAGCGCTACCCCATTGATGGGGGGTGGAGTATTTTCTTTCTTTCTTTCTTTTTTTATTATTACTTAAAATATTACAAAGAGTAATCGGGACTTTTTTAAAACACCGCAGGATGTGGAACAAATTGTTAAAAATCAGGACTGTCTGCCAAAAGCGGGACGTCTAGTCACCTTACCCAAGGGCTGCCAGAGGAATGTCTGACTGCCAGCTTAGGCCCGATCCCCTAGGGAGTGGGCCTAAGCCAGCAGGTGGACATCCCCTGAGGGGTCCCAGACTGCAAGAAGGCACAGGCCGGGCTGAGGGACCCCCTGTCCCCCGAGTGCACAGATTTTTGTGCATCAGGCCTCTAGTATGATATAATAAACAGAAGGCCAGTATTTCTATTACTTATATTCCCTTTTATTTTCAGATTTGGCTTGGGCTCATTTGATATGAGAATAATCATCTCTGGCACAACGTCTCACTTTTCTTCCAAGGATGAGTTACAAGAGGTTTGTGACTATTGCTACCGATCTATATAAATAGAAGCCTAATATGCTAATTGCCCCTCCGACCATTTGACCGTTTGACCAGTATCTATGATGCACACTGACCACCAGGGGGCAGATGTTCTGACTGGTAGGTTAGCTTGCTGCTGGGGTCCAGCAGATCCGGACTGGCAAGAGGGGCTGGGTCCCTCCCTGGCCCTGGTCATGCACCGGTGGGGTCCTTTGGCCTGGCCTGCACCCTCTCACAATCTGGGACCCACTGGTGATGTTGGAGAGCCAGTTTTGGCCTGATCCCCACAGGCCAGGCCAAGGGACCCCACTGTTGCATGAATCCATGAATCAGGCTTCTAGTTTAAAAATAAATGTTCAAGTGGTGGCATTGAAAGTAAACAGGTACAATCTTGTTTGAAGTTCTCATTTTATTCAAAGAAAATAATTTATTTTTCCAATGTCATGTAGCAAGTAAATGGAAGGCAAAGGACTAGAACCTAGCACATTTTAAAATACATAGCATTCGAAATGAAAATCACCCTTGAGAGATGAGTCCTTTTGTGTTATTTTGTTCGTTATTGTATCGTCATGAATGATTATATTGAAGTTTGAAAGAGTTCTTAAAGGTTTTTAACCACTGCTATTGTTGGTAATTCTACTTGTCTTTTTTTTTAAGCATTCTGGTATTTTACATCTTCTTTCCACAGTAAATCTTGAATTTATTTAACTTTAAGCAAATCAGAATTCTAGAACTTAATCCAGCTCACTACAAACTCAATGACTTGGCTTAATCGCAACTTTTTACTCACAGTGTGCTCACTTGTAAGATGAGGTTTATCATTCCTGTCTTTATTTATTGTTTAAAGATAAAGTAAAGTACTAACTATGCAAAAAAAATAAATAAAAAGAAAGAAGAAGAAAATAACGTTTTAGAAATTGGCAAAGGAATGTTTGCACCTGTGTCTGTATAATTCACAAGCTGTGTGAAACCCTGTGGAAGAGAAAGTGTTTTTTAACCATGTCAGTAATTCTTTTCTTGCTTATTTTTTCAGGTGAAACTGTTCTTTGATTCTCTTAAAGCTCAAGGATTACATCTGGATACTTTTCAAATTGTTCTGGAAACCATATCCAAAAATATTAAGTGGCTGGAGAAGAATCTTCCCACTCTAAGGACTTGGCTACTGGCTAGGACCTAACTGGTCAATACAATCAGATGCACGTTACATCTGCATGAAATTGGCAAAGCTCAAGTCGGAGTTGCAGATATTTTATCTAAGAAGCCTCAGGAAATCAGCCAGCACAGCTGCCTGTTCTAAGCTATGGTCTCTAGTGGACCAGTGTATGACATGGAAGGTAGGGTAAGGCCAGTTCAGTAGCCTTTTAAAAAGTAAACTTTCTGAATAATGAAGATATGGGGAGATACAGATATAGACATATAGATATTCCTGTAATAGTTTAGCTGCAACACAAACTATCTACACTGCCTCACATTATGCCACCCTTTTGCTACTTTATTGCTTTTGAACCTTGCCTAGTATCCTGGAGTTTACCCAACCAGTTTACTTCCAGGGAAATACAGCTAATCTCATTTGCGTCCTGCTATCTCCCACTCTCCCTATTCTTGAACTTAGCCTGAGTAGTTTAATTATTACCATTTATGGAAAATCTGAATCAAATATAAAGCAAATATCAGGATAACAGAGGCTCTGTCACCAAATCTCAGATTATTAGAAACTAGGGGCCCGGTACACAAAAATTTGCACACTCGGGAGGGCCCTCAGCCCGGCCTATGCCCTCTCACAGTATGGAACCCCTCTGGCGATGTCCACCTGCTGGCATGCCTGGCTAGCCTGGCTGAGGGGCTGATGGCTGTTTGCAGGCTGGCCAAGCTCCCCAGTGAGATCCCCCATTGGGGTGTGGCCAGAGTGGGTGACGGGCTGAGGAACACTTTCAGGCTGCCCACAGCTCCCATTGACCCAATGTCCCAGCAAGGCTGGCTGGAAGCAGGCTCCTGCTAATTGATGCACTGTTCCTTTAAGCCGAGCCTAGGCAGGTAACAAATCCTCGTTTCTGCTTCAGCTCGTGGTTTCTATAATTGATACACTGTTCCTTTAAGCCGAGCTTAGGCAGGTAAGGAAGTTCACAGCAAGGACTGCTATTTGTTTCAGCTCCGGAGGCTTCTAGAATTAATACTTTGTTGCAAATATGATTTTGTCTGGAGCCGGGAGAAGGCCAGCAGGGCCGTAAACAGTTTCACTCCTGCTGCAAAGGAAACTGACTATTTACTCAGCTCCCTGAGTGCCGGCCTCCATCTTGGCTGGGTTAATTTGCATACAGCCAGTCTGATTGGCTGGTGAGCGTGGTTTAGGCATCCCGAAGGGATGGTCAATTTCAATATTATGCTTTTATTAGATAAGACTAGATGTCAGAGTTGATCCAGGAGGCCAGGAAGGCCCCTTGGCTTGAGCCTCACATTCATGAAGAGCCTCATGGATAACCTTTTGAGGTCATCTCCAAAGGAAGTAAAATCTGTTGTCACAGAGGTACAGGAGAGAAAGACTATACCACATCACTTTTATCCATACACTGTTGCATGTTTTATAAATCTTTTGAAAGTTGCAGAATTAGATTATATTGGATATATTTGGGTTAAATAGTGATTTAGTGTAAATATTTAAATGCATCATCTTTTTGTAACCCAATTTTAGTATTTCTTCATGCTTTAAGGGAACCTCTTGATCTCTGAAATGCTTTTCTAAATGCTTCTCTTAATTGTTTGAATAAAATATTTAGAATAAAGAAAACACCCCTCTATACCCAGGCAGTACATTTAATAAATTAATGATCCCACATATGAATCAGTTGGAGGTATAAGTAAGTTATAAAAAGTTGTGAATCAATACACCAATGATTAATTTGTCTGAGTCATTAAGGGAAGCTGGGGTAATGGGGCAGGGGTCAGTTGTGGGTATTATCCAACCCCTTTTGGATTGTATCATAAAGTCTATAACCTTTCTCAGACAGAAATAGAATACAGTTTGGATAAACCCAATATATGTTTTGTTAAGATTGTTTTCAAATAATTTCTTGGAATCTTTGAAGTGTCTTGACTATAGATTTGACCTGGTCAGGGTTCCACCAAGATCTGTAGAATACCTTAGTGATATCCCTCTGGAATTATACAAACTTTTGCATAAGGAATCTGAAAGAATAAACAGTACTGTTTTTTTTCCCACCATGACAATACATAAATTAAGTAGTGAAATGTATATGAGTTTTGGTAGAACTGTGCTATCAATATTTCCATAAATAATCAAAGTGCTTTCTTTTGTACAATACCTTATCTATATAATAAAAGGCTAATAAGCAAATAAACTGAACAGCGGAACAACCAAACAATTGAACTATTGGTCGCTATGATACGTTCTGACCACCAGGGGTTGTACTCAGAACATGGTGGGCATCGGCCGTAGTGGGATGGTGGAGCAGGTGAACAGGGGTGCCGGACCAAGGCGGGGCACCGGTCGCTGTCATCGGGGTGAGCTTCTGGTGGTTACTGAAAATTCTTTGCTCCCGCATGCTTCCTGATGCCAGCACTGGCCCTGCTCACATCTACAGCTGGTGCCAGAGCTGCCTCTCACACCTGCTGCCGGTGCCCAGCGCCGGTCCCGATCACTTGGTGCCATCAGTGGGTACAAGTGACTGGGGCAGCAGCTGCCACTTGCACCCGCTGCTGGCGCTGGCCCCAATTGCATCGCCCCTTCAGCAGGTGCAAGCAGGGCCAGTGCTATCAGCGCGTGGGAGCAGTGGCAGCAGGAGCAGGGCTGCCAGCAGACAGGTGACCGGGAAGGGGAGGTGGGGCTGGAGCAGGAGGGGCTGGGCAGGGGCATGAAGACCCGCCCCTGTGCCTACAGCAGCCTCTCGGCCCACAGTTCTTTTCAAGGTGCACGAATTCAGGCACTGGGCCCCTGATTTATTATAATTTTCCATGGTGTTTTTTTTTACTCTCTTTCTTTTAGTTCCTTATTTAAGTACATTTATAATTTTTCAGATTCTTAAGAATTGAGTACAGAAAGAAGCAATTTTATTATTTAATGAGAATTAATGTATCAATAATGTTTTAACAAAGAGTTGTTTTTTAAACGCATTGTTCTTACTAGTGTGGTATTTCAAATGCTTATGCCAGACCCCCCAATACAAAATAAGACTTGGCTGAAGTTAGTTTTACCCCAAATGAACAAAAAACGTTGTGGAAAAGTTATAACATGATGAATAGTTGGTGGAGTGAGCAAATACCGCTTCTCTGTGTCTCCCTGATTCCCCTACAGAGCCCTCTGGGAGAATTCTGTGATCTCTGCAACCTTCTCAGAATGAGAAACTTTCCCATTTAGAGGGATCCAGAACCAATAGCTTGTTCCCTTTCAGGTTTTGTGTGGGGAGAACAGGCACTTCAGTCCTCAAGAGTCCAACTTTCCACCATCGCAGAAATCTGCCCTGTCTCATGTGCACACTTCCGCATTTCATTCCTTGCTGTGTCACTGGGTCTAGCTGAGGTTCCAGAGAAGCAAGTTTGACCAGGAACTACAACTATAAGAGATCTTGAACTTCTGAGGGAAATTCCTGGGGTGGGGGTATGGGGGAATGGGTTTTTGTTGTTTTGTTTTGCTTTTGGAGTTAGGGAGGGGTTAATCCCAAACCACAAGGGGGACCTCCAAATAGTCATAGGGGCTAGTTATCCACTTGAACATTAATATCTACCAAACACAGGTTGTTTAAAATGGCCACGTTTTAACTCTGCAGCCCTCCTGTACGTACATGCATTATTGACCGTCTTTCTCCCATTTTACTATGTGTCACCTTGACATTTATAAACTTTAGCCCTAGCCAGTTTGGTTCAGTGGATAGAGTGTCGGCCCTTGGATTGAAGGGTCCCGAGTTTGATTCCAGGCAAGGGCATGTACCTTGGGTCAAAGGCATGTACCTTGGGTCAAGGGCATGTACCTTGGGTCAAGGCCATGTACCTTGGGTCAAGGGCATGTACCTTGGGTCAAGGCCATGTACCTTGGGTCAAGGGCATGTACTTTGGGTCAAGGCGATGTACCTTGGGTCAAGGCCATGTACCTTGGGTCAAGGCCATGTACCTACCTTGGTTGCAGGCCATGCAGGAGGCAACCAATCAATGTGTCTCTCTCACATCAATGTTTCTGTCTCTTCCACTCTCTCTAAAAATCAATGGGAAAAATATCTTCAGGTGAGGATTAACAAAAATAAAATAAAAAATTATCATAAACTTTAAATCAATCATGTATTATATAGTTTGCTTCCTGAAACCTTAATCTCATTAAAATCAGGTCTTCGAATCATAAGGAAGAAAGATGAGAAAGATTATGAAAGACATGGCTTGTGTGGCTGAAGCGTATTGTATTTTATATAATCTAATATTTTAAAAGATAGTGCCAGGCTATTTTTTTGAAAGGGGATTTTAATTCACTTTCTTCTTAGTGCTATAATAGTATTCTGTTATACTATTAACCTCTTATATCTAGTAATACTAGATGTTTACATAGCTATGCCACTGGTTTCTTTTGATTGGTATCTGCTTGTTAAAACTTTTTGTATTCTATTACTTTGAATTTTTCTATATCCTTTAGTTTCTGTTGAGTCTTTTATAAACAGAATATACCTGAATTTTGCTTCCTATTGTGTTCCCCAACTTGGGCAGACCCGAGCTTTGTCATCTGTCCCCTCCACTCTCAAAGACATAAACACTGAAGCTTCGGATACCCAAGGTGAATGCTGATTTCAGCCTTCTGCTTACCACCCCCAGGTTCCTGCCTTCACTTCATTTCTCATCCATGAGTATTTCTCACTAACTTTGCAGGACATCAATGCACTAAAACAATTTCAAAATACACTTTATTCTACATTTTAAATCATTTTTAACAAGAAGGTTAGCCAGGATACCTAGTCTAGCATAGCCTCGAAAGCCATAGTAATTTATTTCCCAATATGCAAATACCTAACACTTTTACATAGGAGGCTCCTTAGCATGGAAATTTGTTTGCCATATTGACTGCATAGTGTCGATTTCTGATAGGTGAGATTGTGGGATGGCTAACACTGTATCATAATTAGGAAGCTAGCAGTGTAAACAGTCATTTAGTCAGAACTTAAATCAGGAAAATTTTCCAGTATTCATAGGGAGAGATGGTTTAGAAAGTCTGAGAAACACAAATTTACTAACAAGATAGAAAAACATTTCTATGTCTCAATCACTTCTGCAAACTTTACTTTGCAACTGTAACTTCAAGATCTTTTGCTAATTTGTTCTTTCCCTAAAAGTCCTCATCTTCTATCATGTTCCCAGATAAAGAAAAAAAAAAGCTTTCTGTTCTCAGTAGATGACGCATTAATTCTCATTTTTAGGTATTTATATGAGTTTCCACACTTCAGAGCTCTTGCCTCCCTCTGTGGAATTATGCCATACTTCATTCTTTTAATACATTTCAGGTTCATGCTCCTGTAAGGACTACCCTTGTAAACAATCTGGCATATCCCTTTAATCACTCAAACAATACCTCAGTCATAATTACAAATCTCATTTTAAAGTAGGCAGAGTAAATTGTCTTAAACAAAAAATACATTAAGGACATTGTGTTTTAAAACCTTATTCCCCTTTAAAATTATTTTCTAGTAAACTGAGCTTAAAAATTCTCACTCCTTTCTAATATGTTGAATTGGAGTTGAGAAAAGGATGGATAGGACATTTTACAAATTCAAACATGGAAAGAAGTGGGATGCAGATGGGGGAACTTTTTGTAAAAAGAAATAACTGTCTCTATGGCATAAGGCTGATGGCATGTAGACCCAAAGACTAAAAGCAGGAATCTTAAAAGGACAAATAGAACTTTTTAGCATAGAAGGGTAAACAGGCAATGATAAAGTCTGGTCTGAAAGAACTATGCACTGCCTGTGTAAACCTGACACAGTCCATAGGAGTCGACTCTCACTCCGGGGCTGAATTCGGGCCATTTAAGAACAATGAATAAGTTGGTTAATGAAAGAGGATAGAAAGCATTGAAAGGTTTGTATTTGTTTATTTTTGTTCTAAGTTGTGCCTTATCTCTATATAGATAGAAGTCATGATGCTGCTGATAAAGGCACTGTTTTGATAGCTAGTGTGGCTCAGTTAGTTGGGTGTTGTCCTGGGCATCCAAAGGTTGCCCGTTGCATGTAGGAGGCAGGCAATGTTTTGCCCTCACATAGATGTTTTTTTCTCCCTCTCCCTCTTCCTTCCTCTCTCTAGAAATCAATTCAAAAATCTTTTAACAAAATAAATGGCGTTTGTGTGTGTGTGTGTGTGTGTTTTCTATATTCTAGAAAAGCCATTACCAAATAGGAAAACCATTTTCTTATTTCAGGTAACTGTTTCTTTGGGAAGCCTAGCTGTTTGTATTTTAAGGCCAAGGGAGTAAACTGTTGGCTCCCATGTCTCACTTGAGGACCCAGAAAGAAACAACACCTGCTCTGTTGACCTTGCAAACCCAAATGTAAAAAGTGCTGTCTGAAAAACAATCGCATAGGTTTTGTTTCACAATACATCTCTCCTTAGCTAGTTGCCTTTTCTTCTACCATTTGATCATTACAGATTCATTCCTTTGAGCCGAGAACATTAACATATTAAATTAAAATTTATTGGTCATGCTTTAGTGTGAGTTAAAAATTTTTTGTTTTCTCTATTTGAGAAAAGGGCCTTAAATTAAGGAGAAAGAAAAGACCCTGAGCTGGGGGAGTGGACTCAGGTGGGGGACAGATTCTGGAATGAGGGTAGAAAACTCTGGAGGGTGGTATCTGTCACTTATTCTCTGGTGTTGAATACAGGTGACATTTGACAGGTGTTTGTTGACTATGTGAAGCAGCCTTTAGAAATGAGGAAAGAAAATAAAATACATTTTATTAAGAAGAACTCAGAGATAAGCCTACTTGGCAATTTTGCCTCAGGCTGGTCCTGCTACAACGAGATTGGAGGCTGCATGTCTTATGCATTATGTGTATATCTCGTCTGCTTGTCCTGACCGGCCCAAAGCTTTGTAAGTGCCTTAAAAGCAAAACTTCAGCTCTTGTTTTGTTTTTTGTTCTCTTTGGTGCTCTGAACTCCGAAGGCATGTCGCAAATGTTGCTGATTGACTGACAGCCTTGTGCTGGCAGGTATCAGCCAGAGGGAGGGGAAAACATCGGAGTCAGCCCAGAAGCAGCCAAGAATCACAGTCAAATGCAATTTTCTGCATAACGATTACAGGACTTTCTCATGCTCAAAAACGGACAAAAACCTGAAGGACACATTTATGGCAGTGAGCCTTACACAGCCTCTATTTCAGCATAGATGTAAGAAATAAAGGGAAATGGAAACTGAATCAGTATCTTCTGGAGTGTAAATGTAAAAAAATTCCAGCTAGATAACATTTCTAAAAATATCTTTTATACCTCCTGACTTTTACGCAGGGGGACCTATGACTGGTTTTCCTGGCTGGAGCAGAGCCCACCTCCCCTGCCGCTTCCTGGCCCAGCGAGGCCCCAGCTGACACGCGGCTTAGGCCTCCACTTGGCACCAAGATCTTGGGTTTTCTCAGGACTTCATTATCTTAAACTCTCAGGTTGGACTATGTGGGCATTATATAAATTCGCTTGCTCTTGCATTATACTTTGTGAGTCCAAACTTTTTTGCATGTAATCTACATGGCACTGAAGTTTCACAATTTACGTTTAAAAGTAATAGCAAATCCATTTTTAGAGCTTGTTTTGTGCCAATCTCTGTTCAAAGTACTTTCAGTGTGTATATTCATCTTATCCTCACAATAACCCTAATATGGGGCACTTGTTCTTGGTTTTTAAAAGAAAAAAATAAAACCCAGGGAGGTTAAGCAATTTGCCTGGTCAAAGAGATGATGATTTTTAGTATATTCACAGAGTTATGTACCTATCACCATGGTCAATTTATTTTATTTTATTTTTTTATTGATTAAGTTATTACGTATGTGTCCTTATCCCCACGTTACCTCCTATCCCCCCTACTCATGCCCTCACCCCCCAGATGTCTGTGTCCATTGGTTAGGCCTATATGCTTGCATATAAGTCCTTTGGTTGATCTCTCCCCATTATCCTCACCCTCCCCTACCTTACCTCCAAGGCCCAACGGTCCAATCAATGCCTCTCCATCTCTGGATCTATCTTTGTTCATCAGTTTATGTTGTTCATTATATTCCACAAATGAGTGAGATCATGTGGTATTTATCCTTCTCTGACTGGCTTATTTCACTTAGCATAATGCTCTCCAGTTCCATCTAAGACACTCATCTACTAATGGGCACTTAGGCTGTTTCCAAATCTTAGCTATTATAAATTATGCTGCTATGAACATAGTGATGTATATATCCTTTCTGATTGGTGTTTCTAGTTTCTTGGGATATATTCCTAGAAGTGGGATCACTGGATCAATGGAAGCTCCATTTTTAGTTTTTTGAGGAAACTCCATACTGTTTTCCACAGTGGCTGCACCAGTCTGCCTTCCCACCAGCAGTGCATGAGTGTTCCTTTTTCTCTACATCCTCTCCAGCACTTGTCGTTTGTTGATTTGTTGATGATAGCCATTCTGACAGGTGTGAGATGGTACCGCATTGTCGTTTTGATTTGCGTCTCTGGGATGATTAGTGACTTTGAACATGTTTTCATATATCTCGTGGCCTTCCTTCTGTCTTCTTTTGAAAAATTTCTATTTACGTACACTGCCCATTTTTTGATTGGGTCGTTTATCTTCCTTTTGTTTAGTTGTATGAGTTCCCGTTAAATGTTGGAGATTAAATCCTTATCGGTGATAACATTGGCAAGTATGTTCTTGCATGCAATGGGAATTCTTTTTTTAAAATATATTTTTATTGATTTTTTTTACAGAGAGGAAGGGAGAAGGATAGAGAGTCAGAAACATCAATGAGAGAGAAACATTGATCAGCTGCCTCCTGCACACCTCCCATTGGGGATGTGCCCACAACCAAGGTACAGGCCCCTGACCGGAACCGAACCTTCCAAAATTCTAAAAAGCTCAATAGGCCAATAACTATGGAAGAAATTGAAGCAGTAATCAAAACGCTTCCAGCAAACAAAAGCCCAGGGCCAGACGGTGTCACTGGGGAGTTTTACCAAATATTCAAGGGAGAACTAAAACCTATCCTCTTTAGATTATTCCAAAAAATTCAGAGAAAGGAACACTTCCAAGCTCATTCTATGAAACCAGCATCACCCTAATACCAAAACCAGTTAAAGACAACACAATGAAAGAGAATTACAGGCCAATATCCCTCATGAACATAGATACCAAAATCCTAGCAAATTGGATCCAGCAGTACATCAGAAAGATCATACACCATGACCAAGTAGGATTCATCCCAGGGATGCAAGGGTGGTACAATATCCGCAAATCAATAAACGTGATACATCACATTAACAAGTTGAAAGACAAAAATTGATTTAAAAAATGGCATAAAAGTAGCAAATAGCAAGTAAAAATAAAATAAAATAATGATGGAAAAATAATGTGAAAAGAAATAGAAAATAAAGCAACAAACAAAAAAAGGAAAACAAAGAAAAAAGCAGTAAAAAAGAGCTAACAAATTAATAATAAAAAAATAAAAATGAAAAATTGAAATGTCATTCTTTTGGCTGACTTAAGATCCCAGTCTTCCGGAGTGTTTGCGATATTTTCATTTTTTTGTTGCTGGGACTGAAGGTCTCTCTATAGGCCAGACCCTGTGGACGACTCCCAGGGACTATTCAGATTTTTTAATCCTTTGCACCATTCAGGGTGGAATCTGGGTGTGGCTGTATTCATTACCTGGAGACTGGAGGGAGGGGCTATAACTCAAGAGAAAACGGCTGCCCAGGTCCTGGGCTCAGGTGTCACTCAGCACTCAACTTGCTGTTACCTCTCCTGGACCCCTTCCTCTCCCAGCCTCTCCCCAGATTCCACTCGTCCACACCTTCTCCCACACCTTAGTACGGGTGAGTGTCTGGATCCGAAATGTCCTATGAGCAGGGTTCAGTGAAAACAAACAAACACGCAGGCCACAGAAATGGGAGAGACTGAGTTTCTGTGAGCTGCTCTCTTACTAACACTGCGTGGTCTGGTCAGCTTTTCAGGCTGACCTCTCTGGGCTCAGTCTTCCGTGAGTATGGAACCCAGATCTTGAATCCCCGGCGCCAACAGTCCCTTGGATCTCCCTTCACAGTCAGAGGCTGTACCTGTCCCAAGGGATGCGGCTGGGTGCCGAGAGGTTTCCCTCTGACCCTCTGGGCTCAGAGATCTGGCAAACTTCCCTGCCCAGATCCCTGATTTTTACCTTTCCAGGGGAACTCTGCCCTTCCCAGCTGCAAACTGTCTCACCAGCTGAGTCTCCTTAGCCAATTCGCCAATTCGGGGTGGATGTTATTTGTTTCAGCTGCTCATTCTATTTGCTCCGGGATAAGCCTTGGGGCACGTCCGTCTATTCTCACCATGGTCAATTTTAGAACATTTTCATCACCTTAACAAGAAACTTGTACCCATGAGCGGTCACTTCAGATTCCTCCCTCCCTTCAGTCCTAGGCAACCACTAATCTTTCTGTCTCTATAGATTTGCCTCATCTGGACATTTCATATAAATGGAATAATACAGTATATGGTCTTCTATAACTGGCTTCTTTGATGAACATTTATGTTCTTTATACTTTTGGGTCATTAGAAATAGTGCTTCATTAACATTCATGCACAAGTTTTTGTGTTGACAGAAATTTTTAATTCTTTTGGTATATACATAGGAGTGGAATTGCTGGATCCTACAGCAATTCTATGCTTAGCCTTTGGAGGAATTGTCACACAATTTTCCAGCACAGATGTGCCATTTTATATTTCTATCAGCATTATATAAAGATTCCAATTTATTTACATCTTTGCCCACATTTATTAGTCTCTGGCTTTTTTATTCTAACCATCCTTTACCTGTGTGTACCATACCCTGAAGTGGTACCTCACTGTGGTTTTGATTTGCACTTCTCTCATGGCTAATGATATTGAACATTTTTTTTCATGTGTTTATTAGCCATTTATATACTAGTATGTTGCTTGGAGAAATGTCTGTTCTGATCGTTTGCACATTTTTTGGAGGAGGGGATTACTTGTCTTTTATTATTGAGTTGTAAGAGTTCTTTACATATCTAGATACAAATTCCTTGTGAAATAAATGATTTGCAAATATCTGCCATTTTGTGGGTTATTTTTTAAAATATATTTTATTGATTTTTTTATAGTGAGGAAGGGAGAGGGATAGAGAGTTAGAAACATCGATGAGAAAGAAACATCGATTAGCTGCCTCCTGCACACCCCTTATTGGGGATGTGCCCTCAACCAAGGTATATGCTCTTGACCGGAATCGAACCTGGGACCCTTCAGTCTGCAGGCCGACACTCTATCCACTGAGCCAAACCGGTTAGTGTTGTGGGTTATTTTTTTTTCACTTCTTGATGTTAATCATTGTAGACAGCACCTGGGAAGGCACATGAGCGTTTCTTTAAGTATTGCCAGCTGAATCCAGTGGCATTGGCAGAGCAAAATCCTGGAAACACACCTTGCCAGGGCAGGTGTGTTGTCAGCCTGACCTTCAGCTCAGGCGCCAGGGAGTGGGTTTCATTATCTACATCTAGCCAAGCACCAGGAACAAATATGATTATCTGAGCCCACCCAGAAGTGACGATTACAAAGAAACAACAAGAATGCACATAATCTCCTTTGTCTTGGGCTTTAGTAAAACTTCCTGGTATTTTGCTGTATAAAATGAACTTGCTGTATCATCTCTGGGTCACTGTCTCTCCATCAGAGGACAGCTGTCCCATGCAGCCCCAGCTTTCTCCTTCTACTTCTGTGTATGTCTCATTTTCTCAATCCCCAGCAGCTCCTACTCAGGAACCAACTGCTCTCTAGCCACGCTGGAAGCGGAAAAGAGAGAGACATTTACATTTGGCGCCCAGATCCAGGGACTTGAGTAGAGGAGAACTCTCAAAAGTCAGGCGAGGGGGTCTCTTAGAGAAGTGCACTGTGCAACAGATTAAAGAAGTAAGGTAAGGAGTGGATTGTTTTAAGTTGTATTAGCTGGGTGTAAAACATGGGTAATTCAGGGTCTCAGGAAAGAGACCTCTATTCTCAAATGCTTAAAACTACGCTCAAAGCTCGAGGATGCTCTGATACACGTGGTCAGATTCTTGATTTCTTGTTTTGTTAATGCATGACCAATACACAGCAGAAGGTCCAGAGAAGATTCCTGTTTCTACATTCACACGATGGTCTTTAATTCGTGATTGCCTTGATCCAGCACTGGAGAGTTTAAGAATGTCTAAGCAGGGCGTAGCCACCACTTTACAGCCTATAGTGGAGGGGTGCGAATCTGTAAAAATACCACTTCCCCCCTCTGTGCCTCCTCCGCCTCCACCTGTCGCTCCTGCGACTGCAATCAGGAGTCCACCTGATAAAGATTTACCTCGTAATTATGAGCAGGAGCTAGAATTTGAGGCAGAGCAGGACAAGCATCACTGTGAGCAGGATGACTCAGATGATAAGGTTTTGCTCACAGCTGCCCAGTCTTTATGGCTGGATGCAGGCACTCAGTCGAAAGTGAAAACGACTTCATATTTCATTTGCTGGAGGATCAAACTACCTGTACTGGGCTGAACCAAGTAAAAAGAATTAAAGAAATTTCTCAGCAACTGCTAATAATTCTTTATCTTAAAAAAATACTTTTCTTTCCCTCTCAGGCCACCAGAAACTCTTAGCTAAATTTCTTTCTGTGTGTCTGTATTGTAACTTTAACTTGTTTTTCTCTGATTTATGATTTTGTTGTGCTGTGTTAAAATTTTAAGGTTCTAAGATTAATTTGGAAGTGTAAAATCTGTAAAAATTGCAACCCAGGGAAGTTTAAACAAAGGCCAGTTAATTCCAAAAATGCCTGTGATGCATAAACTTGCGCAGGCCAGTCTTGGAGATGCAAGGCATGTAGATGGATGAGCAGTACACGTGGCTGATAACACAGGTTCTAAGAAAATTACCTAGACAGAAGGAAGTAACTTAAAAAGGCCCCAACCCACTGGCTAGTCATTTGGCGATCCTGTAAAATGGATGCCCACTCTCGGGAGTGTTACTAAAAGTTTTATTTTGCCATGTTTTTATTTTCTAGTCCATCATTTGAAATTTGGATAAATGAGATATTTCTCACAATTTAGGGTTACGTCTGGGATTTCTGTACTCATGAAGAGATAAAGGCTAGATTAAGAGAAATGGCGCGCCCCACCCAATTTTGGGTGGCTCTTGAACTGAGCCCCATATCTCTTCACGGATGCTATAGAATAAACCCAACCGTTTTTCTTTACAGGATGGCAAAAATTACACAAGGAAAATATACAGGCTGGACTTAGGCAAAAAGATTAGTGTTTCCATAATAATAGGTAGCTCTTGAGTAATAATGGACCACATTCCAAGGTTGCCTCACAGGTGTCCGGGCACTCCTGTTTTTATAATGGAAAATAATAAAGTGACTGAAAGTCAGTAAGTTATCTTTGTTACAGAATTGGTCAAAGAAAATGCCTTGGATAATAATAATTAGCTTTAAAATCTCGAAGTTGTTAAAGGCCAGGGTCCCAGGTGCCTGTGGGCAGCCCGGGAGAGAAGCCGGCCTGGGTCCCGGGTGCCTGCTGGTGGCTGGAACTAGGAAGCAGCCCGGGGGCTGGTGCTGGCAGCCAGCCGGGGAAGGAAAGCCTCCTCTTGCATGAATTTTCATGCATCGGGCTTCTCGTGTGATATAAGAAAACTGATTCTCAGCACTCCTAAGCTGCTTCGTCTAGGAAGCTGATCATGGTAACCCTGTTTTCATTTCCAGTGATTTGCTTAGAAATGTGCAAAGTACAGTTTGGCAAATAAAACCTAAAGGGAATTCTAATGGGGGCATTTCTGAGAAAAATTTCCTCACTCTTAAGAACAAGACGCGTGAGAAAAGGTTCCTCCTTCCCTGATGCAACCTTTTTGGCCGCAAGGCACTCAGTCTGTCAGAAAATTGCTCACAGGACAGACAAGAGCGAGAAGCTGAGATTTGGATGAGGTTGGGGAGCAGTGGCTGGAGACTGCCTCATCTCTGGACTTGTCACGTGAGATGATAAATTTCCTTATTATTTAAACCAGTTTATCAGCATTTTGCTTTTATATTCTGGAGCATCTGAACTCCTATGGACTGTTCTTTCCTGATAACCTTTCACTTTATTTGGCTGAATCTTTTTGCTAATGTCTAAGCTATACAAGAACTCTGTTGGATAATTATTCTGTTTGTTTTTTTTGGTGTTTTTTTTGAGCTCTGAACATTGTTTAATTTGGTATATAACTTCAAAAATCACTAATAGATGCTGAGCATGGATGCTGCAAATGGGTTACAGGGGTAATGAGATGCTGACGCCGTTGGTTCTTGGGATGGCCGAGTAGAGTCTGGCATAGCTGGAAACCTCATAGCGCTCATCGTATCCTGGCAGCAAACAGCATCCTCCGTTTCTTTAAGAGTCCTGAACAAATATTTTCAAGTGTGTACACTTAATAAGTGTATTGTTTCCTGTTTATTTCAAAATAATTATAAAGATTATTTAATCATGCTAAACCTAAAGTTGACAGGGACTATCAATCAATTAACTTGGAATATTAATTAACTAATGGAATAGCTGTCTAGTACTAGCCTGAAGGTAGTTGTATTTCTCTTTACTCCATATCTGTCTCACAGATTATTGTCATTGATCCTCATGTCCCTGTGGAAATAGGGAAGCAACAACAAACTTCAGAGCTCTCTGGTTTAGAACACAGACCCCCTGAGTTCCAGTCAGTGTCTGCCCCTGGACTGTGAGTAAGTCCTCCAACCTATCTAGACTTCAGTTCCCTCACCAGGCAAATTGATACTTGGATTAACTCATTCATGGCATACCAATTGCTTTATTTTGATGGGGGGAAAAATTCCTATATTAATTGATTAGCAAGTTTGTTGCTTTTTTAAATAAATAAATGCTGTTTGTTATTCAGGGAGCTCATATTTTTCTTTTTATGCTATTTATTATGTTATACTTAGCCTTCCAATTTTTTTTGGTTTTCAAATGTTAAATGGTAAAAAGCAAGGATTCTGAAATAGTAAATGGGTATAGTAGATAATGTCTCTCTATTGCCTCTGATAATCAATAGTAACTTCTTCATAATTTAAAGTATTATGCCCTTAAACTAAAGAGGAAGTTCTGTGTGGGAGGATTGAGGCAGTTAAAGTCTGAACCATGATGGATTTCAGTAGTGAAATTGGCTTTATGAAATCAAGTGTAAAATGTTATCCAAAAAAGAAAAGCAAAAACCATAATAAAAAAAAACACAAAATTCATTATTATTTGAGAGCAGGTAGAATCCTGAAACATTTTAGGTTTGTGTACTTTTATCTCCAATCCCAAACCCAAACAACACGTCTTTAAATGCTCCTTAATCTGTCTCTCTCTCTCCCCCTCCCTCCATTCTTCCCTCCCTCCCTCTCTCCTTTCCTTCCTCCCTCCCTATCTTCCTCCTTCCCTCCCTCATTCCCCCTCACCCTCTCCCTCTTGGCAAAGAGAGGATAAAGAAATTATTGTCTCTTTGTCAAAAAAATCACTGAAAGGCATGACTATCCATCTATATTTGCTAGTGCCATGCTGAAGCATTTTTATCACAAGTCTCTGCAGCAATGAAATATTTAAGACAAAACACAGGATAAGGTGTTCCACACTTAAAAGCACGACAGACTCTCACTTACAGGCGAGGTGAGGGGATTTAACAAGCTGTGGAGTTGTAAATATCTCTGATACTAAGTACTTTGGTTGCAAAAATAACTCCAAAGGGATATGACATGACCTAAAATATAGAGAAAAGCCTCTTATCTAAGCAATACAATGTGTGGGGTACTTTGAACAAAATCCAGCCCTGCATATACTATACTAGGGGCCCGGTGCACAAGTAAATTTGTGCACTGAGGGGGGGGTGTCCCTCCGCCCAGCCTGTGCCCTCTCACAGTCTGGGACCCCTTGGGGCATGTCCACCTGCTGGCATGCCTGGCCAGCCTGGGTGAGGGACTGATGGCAGTATGCAGGCTGGCCAAGCCCACCACGCCTGCCCCACCCACCCCACCGCCTGCGCTGCAACCACCTCGGTGGTTGCACTGCCAGCCTCCATCTTGGCTGAGTTAATTTGCATACAGCCACTCTGATGGGTGGGTGGGTGTGGCTTGGCTGGTGGGCGTGGCTTAGGCATCCCAGAGAAATGGTTAATTTCAATATTACTCTTTTATTAGAGTAGGTAATATCTGAACACTGATGCACCACCTATGGTTCACTTCTTATTTTCAGTTAAGTTCCTTTGGATGAGGGTCTGGGGAAGCCTAAAGGCTGAGATGATTTTTAACAGCAGCTTTGAGATGTCATTTGATGAAGACACCTTCCATGTCCTGATCACAAACACATCATTAAATATGGAGATGTTCTCTGGGAGGGCGTTCCACATTGCAAGTGAACTAGGACTCTAAATACCATTGCATCTTCTCCCATATCAATTCGAAAATTATTTATTGCACTTAACTGTGACTATAACTCTTATAAAGATAATGAGCCCTAACCGGTTTGGCTCAGTGGTTGGAGCGTTGGCCTGAGGACTGAAAAATCCCGGGTTCGATTCCGGTCAAGGGCATGTACCTTGGTTTGCTGGCATATCCCCAAGTGGGAGGTGTGCTGCAGGCAGGTGATCTATGTTTCTCTCTCATTGATGTTTCTACCTCTCTATCCCTCTCCCTTTCTCTCTGTAAAAAAATCAATAAAATATATTTAAAAAAAAAGAGATAATGACCCTGTTTCATGCAGCTTTACTTCTCGAGAGGAAGGTTGATAATAATAAAGCAACAAAGACATTGTTTTACAGAGTGATGGGTGCTCTAAGAAAACTAAGCAGCAGACCATGTTTCTGCTTAATTTCGACTGTGTGGTCCGGGAAAGGCTCTGTGCAGAGGTGACAGTTGAGGTGAGACCTAATTGACAAGAAGGAACCAGCAGGCAAAGTACCAGGCAAGAACAGTTCTTGCACGAGGAACATGCTGGATGGAACTTGGCTGCTTCCAGGAACTGCAAGAAACCCTTTGCGGCCAAAGCGGGGAGCACGTGTAGGAGAGAGGAGGTCCCAGGGCTAAAGAGCGTCGCTTTTATTCTGAGCGCAATGGTTAGTCACTGGAGGTTTGAAAGTGGAGCGGAAAAGTGCGTGATTGGATATAACTGACATGTAACGGACAATATTGCACCCCGATTTTTACTTCTTTGACATCTAATTTCCAATTCCCGTGCGGGGCCAAGGGCAGCCGGCCGCCCGGGTCCCCGGGCTGGTGGCGCTCCCGCCGGCGTGTGTGCAGCCCACGTCCTGCGCCCCGCTGCTGGCGGCCCCGGAGCAGCCGCTGACCGTCGGCTGGCGCAGGGAGGCTCCCGAAGCCGCGCTGCTGCAGGGGCTGGGGATGCGCACGAGGCGGGAGAGGGGGTGGTGGCAGCGTCTGCAAAGGCCTTCCGTGGCCTCCGCCGTGAGAGTGGCGGCGATGCGCACACCGAACCAGACAGGAGGGAGCCGCCCCGACGAGCCTCGCCCGGGCTCCCGGGGCCCCCCAGTTGCTCCATCCCCAAGATCTGCCAGGTCTGCCCGAACTTGACGTCGGAAACAATGGTATCGAGGGGCTGGAGGCAAAGGCGCGAATGCTGGGGGGGGGGGGGGGAGGCAGGGGTGACGAAGGGAGCTTCCGCTGCTCAGGTCCAGCTCCGCCCGGCCCGGCGGCGGACTCGAGCGGCGGCGCCCCCGGAGCCGCGAGTGTTGCTCTGGGGCTCGGCTCCCACAGGCCTCTGCCCACATCCTGCGGCGACTGCGGGCGCGGAACCTCAGGCGCCGGGTTTTGTGATTCGCCTGCCTGTAGGGGCGGCTCCCGAACCTCAGCACTGGCGCTGATCCCCAGGGTCCCCGCCCTCCCTCGTCTCCGGGTCCGGCCTCTGGGGACTTGGCGGAGGGCGGGCGGCCCAACGGGGGCGGCCCGGGCGCCTTCTCCTCGGAGCCGGGGCGCGCTGCGCTCCCCCGGGGCCCTCTCCCCTCCTGGGGCCGCTCTGCCTTTCAGACCCGGCCACCCACCACCGAATTAGCTGGTGACCCCTCGCTCTCCCTCACCCCTCCCTGGGCTTGTGCTCAGCGGGGCAGTCATCTCAGCCGCGGGGCCTCCTGCGTGCGCTCGGAGTCTGCTGCGAGCGCGTCCGCCCCACGGAGCGATGCTCGCGTCTGCCCTCCGCAGGGCCGAGCTCCCGGCGCCCAGGACCGCGCAGCGCGACGCAGGCGGCCGGCACGTTTGCTGGGCGATCGACTGAGGCTCCAGCCCGGGGGTGGGGGGGGCGGGAGCGGTGGCTGCCTCCCGGCGGGCGTGGCTGCACCCCGGGTGCTGCCCCCGTCCGGGCCCTGCCCCCGTCCGGGCCCTCCCGCTCCCCCCGGATGTGGCTGCGGGCAGCCGGGAGCCTTTTCCCCCCGCCCCTCGCCCCCTGCTCCCCCCGCCCCCCCCGCCTTCGCCGCAGCTCTCGCGAAAACCCGGAGCGGCGGAGCCACAGGGTGGACGGGCGCCGCCCCGCGCCGCGTCTCCGCACTGGCCGCGGGCCGCGCTGGGCATGCTCAGTCGGCAGGGCCGCCTCGGCGCTCGGAGTCGGAAGCCGGGGCGCTCGGGCTGCGAGGAGCCGGGCCGGGGGGGAAGATGGAGCCCTTCACCGGCGGTGAGTGGGCGGACGGGGGGCGGGGGCCCGAGCTCTCGGGGGCCCAGAGGGTCGGGGGCAGTCGTCGCTCGAGGGCTCGACGTGCAGTCGTCCGGCCGCGGGTTTTCTGCGTGGGTTTGGGGGCGGAGAGACGGGTCTGGGGGCGGCGGCGGGGCGCGGGGGGGCGGGGATCGGGCCGCGGCCGGCGCGGGGTCGGGGACCGGCGTGAAGGTCGTCGCTGCCGCGCCAGCCCCGGCCCCAGCCCGGCGCGCGGGGAGTGAGCGGGCGGCCCGCCCCGAGGCTCCGCTGCGCGGCCAGGCGGGCGAGAGGCAAAGTTTGGGCTGCTGCGCGCGGAGGCAGGCGCCGCGGGGAAGTTGGCGGCTCGGCGCGCCCGGGAGAAGGCGGCGTCCGCCCGGGCCCCCGCGGAGCCCAACTCGTGCGCGCCCCGGGCGCTGCCTCCCTGCCCTTGCGCGCGTGGCCGGCGCGCCTCTCCCTCACGGGGCGGCGGGGGCGGGGAGCGGGCCGGCTGATGGAGCGGAGGGAAGGGAGGCTCGGAGGAGGCGAGCTGATTGCGGGCCCCGCTCGGTGCCCCCGAGGTGCCGGCCCGAATGGCTACCCTTCCGCCTGCTGCCCAGGCGCCGCGCGGGGCGCTCAGGCCCCCTTTCCCAGGCGCCCGGTCGCAGTTTTCCAGGTGAAGGGCCCCCCACCCCGAGGGTCCGTCTGCGCGACCTCGCAGTGACTTCCGAGCCGGGGGGAGCCTACAGGACGCCCGCCGGCTGCCACGGCCTCCCCCCGGGGGAGAGAAGTCCCACCCCAAGGAGGAGGGTGGCTTTTGTTGGGAACACAAGCGCCAGAGTCACCACCGAAGGGAGAGAGGGCTAACCATTTTGCGACGTCGTGTATATGGATTCCCTTTTGGGAGAGAAAGTAGGAAAACTGCCAGTAAGGGGTAATGGACTCTTAGAGAATTCATTCTCTAGTCCTGTGTCTTCCTGCGGTGGTCGAGGACTTCAGGTAGACGGCGTGTCATGTTAATTAATAGAAGCCGAAGACTTCCCCAGTTTGGGTGGGTCATTTGTCACCCAAAAGACGACGTTGTTCACTAAATCTCCCAATCCTCATCCTGACTTCGCTGTGTGTTGGGATTCGTTCATGGACCTGCAAACTACTTGATGGTCTTCTCCCTGTCCCTAATTCAGGATGCTCAATTCTGCTGCCATCTTTCTGTCTGTACTGTAGAGTCAGGCTTAACGATGACAACCTTAATTTTGAATCATCTCATTCAGGTTCTCTTTGTAGTCATGAAGGCTCTAAGAAGAGTCTAATAAAATTACTTAAAGCAATTAAGATTTGAACAGAAAGGGACCTCAAAGCTCATCTGAGTTAATATAAATCATTAAATCCTTTCAAATGGTTATTTCAAGGCCTTTTCTAATTGAATGCTTGGAGCTTCCATCTTTGTAGGATTTTGAATGTGAAATTTCATTTAACGTTAAAAAAAAAAAATCCCCGAAAGGCTGAGTCATCATTTGGTCAAGATCATTGCTAGCTAATTGGGTGAACCTGTGTCTACAGAACTATACATTACAGAACTATACAGTACATTTTCAAGTCTTAAAATTGGGGCCTTTACATACGAATATTTACAAATTGCCACATTTGGGAAGGAACTGGAAAAGTCTTAGAAGAACAGAAAAAGAAGCAGTCCTTCAACTTTCATGTGAAAAATTGGATTTCTGATCCTTTCTGTCTTCAGATTTTGAAAGTCTATTGGAGATAGTTTGGCAATGCATCATTTTAGTTAATGTTTTAATCACTCCTTGGAGCCTATCTAGCATTCTTTAACAAGGAGAACAGAAACGACAGTTCCTAAAGTCAACATGAAATTAGCTTTTTAGGTTTAAGGTGGACTTTTTTACTTCAGAACTTTTGAAGGATAGCTATAGATTTTTCTAGTGTCTTCAAATAGGACATCTTTATACTTAATCCTTCTGAGTAGTAAGCATACGTTCATTTAATTCTCCTGCCATAGACCTGGGCGTTCTGATACAGAGTATTTCATTATCCATAGAATTTATGATTGCAGGAATTATTAAGCTTGGTATTAACTCTTACTACAAATTCACGCTCTTTTAATAAAACCGTCACCACTTACACTTTCTCATAGATCCTGGTATATGGAAAGAATCATGAGAGCTTACCAAAGATAGTTTGAGTAATTCAGACAACATCTTTCAGTTAAAATCTTGTCAATGGTTTCACCACCCTCTGACCTATAAATTTGTGAAGGAGGCAAGTTTAGTTTCTGTTTTGTCATTCTGGCTTCCAGTACTCATCTATTCCACTAAGGCTTTCTGTATTTTCCGTTGAAACTTGCTGCTAGGATGGTTCATTTTTCTTGGTCCCTGCTTTCTGCCTGCTGCTGATCATATGGACATCCTACGTTAACCTGTCCAGGTAAGACTGCAGGAACCCATTTAACATGCCTATCTCCAGAAAAGACTTATGAAGAGGGACCTTCGTGCCAGGAATTCCCATTTGGCTCAGGAGATATTTCTGGTCTTGTCCTTAGGAGGAACTACTGACTCTTATGCCAAAGACTGGATATCCATTCTGGCTTTGGCTATTTGGTGACTTTTTGTGTGGGGAGAGAGATGTGCTAGACCAGTACTCAAGATTGTTTTAACAGTAACTATTATGTCCTACTAGGGGCCCGGTGCACAAAAATTTGTGCACTTGGGGGGTGGGGGTCCCTCAGCCTGGCCTGTGCCCTCTTGCAGTCTGGGACACCTCGGGGGAGATGTCCACCTGCTGGCATGCCTGGCCAGCCTGGGTGAGGGGCTGAGAGCCATTTTCAGGCTGCCCACAGCCCCTTCAGCGTTCGTGCACTGGGGGGTGGGAAGGCTGGTGAGTGCAGGCCTGGACGTTTCCCACCGGAGGGCCCACGATTGCACACGCCTGGTGGGCCCACA